>JAOBRG010364126.1:0-27033 GCA_027574985.1 Umimayanthus nakama | reverse complement strand
ATAAAGGGAACAGTAAAACTAAAAGATTGTGACAATCGTGGTCGACAGCACTTGCCTAACCTTTGGTTACCCCTAGTTTATAAATATATATCACAAGACAGCTCTTTTGCAGTTTTGACGCTCTGTCGTAGAAGTACTATACACTCATTTAGCTCCTCTTTTTCATTTAATTTCAGAACCCAGCAGTAATGAAACAAAAGTACGCAATTTGAGTTATATATTCACCAACGAATCCTCTACGATATTCAACGTAACTTTTAGCTGGCAAGAACCAAGTTTCAAATACAGCAAAATTATTTACTATGGCGTAACTTTGGCATACGGAGCTAATCAACATCGCCAAAATCTGGTGAGTTCCCCTTTCTTTACCTTTTTGATTCTAGTTGTATCTTACAACTTGGTGTTGTAAGGAAGAAGAAGCTTCGTACTTACGCGTTAACTTTACTATTTTCCCCCATTTTCCTTTTTTTGTTCAAAATATATACAGTAATCATAGCATGACTGTTTGTGATTTTCAAAAACACCATAATTTTTATTCGCACTGATCTTGGCCTATGAACATGACAATTTTCTAAGCTGCGATAGAAGTTATAAACATGAAACTTGCTGACTTTTTTTAACCACATTAGCGGAAGTTCATAAACAATGCTGTTCTCATGCAATCATGTTGAATTATAAATTTAGAAAAAAACAGTCTTCATCAAAGTTATTTGTTTGAGATGTTCATAGATGTACCATACATTTAAGTTAAAATAAAAACTGTTGTCCGAGAAGGTGGGCAAGAACACAAGTTGGCTTCTCTTAAAGAATAATTACTTTATCTGTGAATTATGATTTTGTTAAAAAAAAGTTATGGTAACACAAGAAAGTTAAATATATTAGCAAAGCCTAACTCGGAAAAAATTAAAAGTTAGCTGTGTGATGAACATCAAATATGAAAGTTAATGTTCAGAGGGAGCTTGGATTTTGTCTACGTTTAGACTGACCGCTCGCTGACAGCATTTGGGTTGAAATCTGGCGAAGAGATTGCCATTGTGGTAAGTCTGGTTTGTGTTTGTGATAGTAAAAGAATAAATACCTATAGTAGTCCTGATAATGTATAAAAACCAAGTAATACTTTAAGTATAAATGTTGTAACGCCAGTACTTGCCAACACTGTTTTTCGCAGTTGTAGTTATTGCAGTAATAGTAATAGTTGTAGTAGGAGTAGAAGTTGTAATAGTACTAGTAAGTGTTGTAATACTACTAGTTTTAGCAGTAGTGAGATTCGAAGTAGTAGTAGTAGTAGTATCAGTATATGTCTAGTAGTAAGAGTAATAGTATTAGTAGTTGTTGTAGTAGTAGTAGTAGTAGTAGTAGTTGCAGTAGCCATAGTAGTAGTAGTAGTAGTAGTAGTCGTAGTCGTAGTAGTAGTAGTTGTGGTAGTAGTAGTAGTAGTAGTAGTAGTAGCTGCAGCAGCAGTAGTATTGGCAGTGGTGTGAAGTGGCCATAAATAGTTTTATTTTTTTCCCTGCGGTCACAGTAACAAATAATGAATTGTGATTGGTTCTTAGCGTATTCGTGAGCGGGCAAGATTTTCCTATCTCTGACCACGGTCACGGTAACCTGTGCTGCTTCGCCTCTGGTTCACCCCTTGATGTACTTGTCCGTCGGAGGAAAAAATAAATAAGTTATTTACCGGCTTAAAGTCGGTCCGTATAGGGAAAAACTGTGACCTCGGCCTGAATATGCTGACCTCGGCCCAGAGGCCTCGTCAGCATATTCAGACCTTGGTCACAGTTTTCCTTATACGGACCTCGCAGCCGGTAAATAACATATATGTACTAATATTTTATATTTTAATGAAGGTTACGTCAGTATTCGAGAACCCCTACTTAGACACATCTGAAGCCAAGCTGATTATGAGTGCACCAGGTAAAAGATGATAGCATAATTTCACCAATCAGCATGTTTTCATTCGGTACCCGTCATTACTTTTTTGACCTAGTGTTGTGCAAGTAAAAAATTAGATATAATCCCGACGTTTTAACTTTTTGTATTAAGCAGAAGATCATCAGTGGATGGATAACGCAATCTGCTTGTGTTTATCAACAAGATATTACTTTCTGTTATTATAATAATCTCAATTGACGTTTAAAAGAAGTTTTTACTAGTAAAATTTTTATAGTGTCTGTTTGTACTAGAAAGAGCAAGTGGCTAACAACAGCTTCGATATATAGACGGATAGTTTATACGATGAATTATCACAGAAGATCGATTGTTTTAAACTACTATGCCATCATTACAAAGTTGACAACTACATTTATAACAGAGTGTGTTTGTGCATCAACAGTCAAAAAAGACACCCTTGCTGATAAACAACCACCACCGCAGACAATAAGTACAACTGTCATCGTCGTCATATGCGTTGCGTTGTTCCTGGTCTTACTAGCTTTACTGCTTCTGGTGATCCTGGTTCCAAAATGCAAGGAAAACAGAAAGCTAAGGAAAGAAGGACTCATCATCGGGTACGTGCCCCTATCAAATAGTAACTTAGGAATGGTAAGAGTTTTATTAGTCTATTTCAGTCAAAGGAAAACCTTAACTTAAATTAGTCTAAAGTTACTTGTTAACTTCCCCCGTTGATGCTTGAATAGAACGGACATGTCTAGCAAAAATTTGCCGCAATAGCAAGAACGGTATATATTTCTGTTATAAATAATTTTTAACTCAAAATTTATAATTGTATTATTCGCTCTGATTTATAATTAGATGATTACGCGGGGAAACAAGAAAATCTTTCTCTACACTGAGGTGAAATTTTACCCAAAATACATTAGTCTAAAGCTGTACATCTGAGTATAACATAAATTACGTCTAAGGATACAGGTTTAGCAAGTGGAAAAAAAGTAAAGACATGATTCTCGAAAATATTAAGTTCAAATTAAAGTCATCTGAAAACTTCTAATCAACTTGCTTACTTACTTAAATACTTACTTACTTACCTTGTGGTTATCTGCAAAACTCTTCCAAAGAAGAAAAAAAATGAATGATTTGTTGTACTGTAATGGTACTGAAATTTTCTTGTAAAATACATTGTTTGAAAACGAGTTTAACCCTATCTAAGCCAGAGGCGCGGGGGGAGGGGGGGGAGCACTTCGACCCCACTGCTTTTTCTACGATTTCTTCTAACTGGATATAGATAATAATCCTAAAATTGGTGACTTTTTTCAAATTTTATAGCGGAGGTGACGACATGCATGTCAAGCCAATGTCATAGAAGTTGTTTCATAGCAACCAGAAACTGAGAGGTTACTTTTCCAGTTTTGGTTTTAGACATTTACTGAAAATAAAGGTTTTAGTTTGTTAAAATATTAGGTTTATTGATCTTATAACTGTAGCAATTGCATTAGTCATTGGTAAAACCTTTAATAACGTAATGAACTGCATCTTTTTTTGTAGAAATCATGGATTTGTTATTGATGATTGGGAAATCGATAATTCCCAACTCATATTTGAAGATGAGATTGGAGAAGGTGCGTTTGGCAAAGTGTACAGCGGAACATTAGAGAAACTACCACAGCCAGCCGCCAAGGCAGCTTTCTTCACAGGACTTGCAGCCAGAAAAAACCACAGAGTGAATGACAGCGTGACTGTGGCAATCAAAATGCTACATAGCCGTAAGTAAAATTAGGTGTGGTTTGGTAATAAGCGAAACAAAGCCGCTTATAATATATTAGCACAAAGAAAATGACTTAAATTTTAATGCAGTAAGTAACCAGTTGTTCCCAAACTTTTTTTTTTTTTTTTACCGAGAAAAAGACTCTGGTTGGATCTGCTTATTCTTGGTGCTAACGGGAAAATCATTTGTGTAAGATATCCTAAAGGTTAGGTTTAGGTCTTTTTAAGCTTAGTACCGGTAGAGAGGCAAAGTTTTAGAGTCGGTGGGTAGATGTCCCATAGAAAGCGAAAAAGTTAATACCAGAATAATAAAAAAAAGTAGAATGAAAAAAGGTGCCGCCGTTGCTCGACCGGATGTCCTAATACTCCAGATTGTAGCTTATGAAATGAACTGTGGCTCTTTTTTGCAGTATTCTGACCCTATTCCGCCTGAGCTTTTTGAGGGTGGTTATTTTTTTTGAGGGGGGGGGGGGCGGAAAAATTGCTTCCAACTTACGTGTTATTTGATTTTTACAGTTGTGATCAACATCGTATACCTATATATGTATACTAAGTCTGCAAGGTTTAGTTTTACTCATCTATCTAACACATGACTCTTTTTCTTATTCTTTTGATGAACTTTTTACAGATATGGAGCAATCTGAGGAAAGAAGCGATTTCCTCCAAGAAATCCAGCTGATGAAGTCGGTTGGTTTCCATAGCAACATTGTGAACATGCTCGGATGCTGCACCATCAAGTACCCGATGTGCTTGGTTGTTGAATACGTGCCCTATGGCGACTTACTTCACTACTTAAGGAAAAGGCGAGGCGATGTAAGTTATTTGTCAAGAAATGTGGCATTGCTTTTTATGCGACAGGTTCACTGGGAACAGAAATAGTGTTATCACTTTGACAGTAGCTTCATTACGTTTCTAGTTTTGTTGTCAAAAGTGTCAATGTCAAGTTATTACAGTTACGCACTTACAGTACCGGATTTTTTGTCTAATTGGAGTAGTTTTGTTACTTTCTTTTTGTTTCTATGAAGGTGGGTAACGCAAACCTTATCATTTTTGAATAAGGAGAGTAATAAATGATTTGCTAATGTTGCAAAACGTTCTTATTCAAACTATAGGAGCTTTAAAATCTTTGGAACATCTATCAAAACTATGGTTATGATTTTCAATGTAGAAGCCGTCATGTTTTTGTCTGAAAAATGACTTTTTTATTGAGCATTGCAGCAAAATATTGGTTCATTTTTCTTCCCAACAGGTTTGCAGTCAAATTGCTTGTAATTTACAATGCTGAACAAATCTTCAATTTTATAGTTTTTGCACAACGTTTGATATAATGCTTGTTTCTCGAAGAATGTACTAGTTTACTGGAAAACAATTGATTAACCACCAAACATAATTTCTTTATAAAAAGAAACTCTTCATTAGATGACTTGTTATCTATCTGGATTGATCTGTTGTTTTCTAGCTTGCTCCCTGCTGCTCTCCTAGATTTCTGCGTTAGTAGATTTTCTAAAGTGGAATTCGAAGTTTTATAGTTACTCTAGTTTATTTTTTTGACCGAATTTGTTAATGCAGGTAAAGGAGTACTTGGTTGACGATACGAAGGTACCTCGTCGATCGTCTTACTTTGAAAACTTCAATTTTTTGGAAAATTCAGCAAAGTTGGATAAGGTACTTCTTTTACGAATTCTTAATGTTTTATTATTCTTAATTATAAATGAATGTGAAATGCCTTGTTATGTTCGCTCCGTTCTATGTTATGTTATGTTATGTTGCGCTTTGCTATGCTATGCTATGCTATGCTATGCTATGTTTATGCTATGTTATGCTATGTTATGCTTTGCTATGTTATGCTATGTTAATCTACGTTTTCATTTACTTAACATTTATATCAGTTGTAAAAATCCTGTACCTCACAGCTTTCCTAAGCAATATGACAAGGCATGAACATGTGTCATGATGAAATGACATTACATGAAATGCGATGAAAATTAACCATTAAACAGGCGGGCTATTTTGCCACACATATACAGCCAAAGGGGAGAGCTCGTTGAACCCCCCCCCCCAAGATTTTTGAAACGGTTAAAAAAATGCACATGCCCTTTCGCATGCAAATATTGTTTGACGTACTTATTACTTTGCAAAGTAACAATTGTCATTTTAATTAGCTGCTGTTGCCATGGTAATAAAAGACAAAAATCCAAGATGGCCGCCGATGGCTACCATCTTGGATTTTCGACTTTTGAGATTTTGCTTAAAACCAAATAATTTTATTTGAAATAGCTAGAAAACAACATTTTATTTGCCAAAACTATGAAATGAATAGAAAAGTCTAAATAACTGCGAGTTTTTAATCCTTTTTGTTAAAAAAATCAAAAATTTGACAGCAAACTCTGATTTCGGGCAGTTAGTATGATGACATCGTCAACAATAACGTCACTAAATAAGTGTCAGAAGATGTTTTCATTTTTGAGGAACAGTTATGGAAAAGCGTTTAGAAGTTTGTCAAGAGGCAAAAATTTAAGAACCAAAAAAACGACGGGGGGAGCCAACGAACACCTCCTCCCCTTCTGCCAGTTTAAGGGTTAACCACATCATTATTACAACAGCAGCAACAACATTTCAACAACTTTTGATCTATCGGTGACCTCGGGGAAAAAACCCCTCAAAATAACAACAATGGAAAAACTCCTTGAACGAGTTGCATGGTGGGGAATTTGTGATAACATACGTTGTGCTGACTGTTGCTGGAAAAATCAGAACCAAGCTTATTCGCAGCTTCTTTGTTGTTCGTTTGTTCGTTTTGGGCCAAAACAAAGCTGTGATGTAAGATGACTTATAAGATGATACAGCTTGAGGCCACCGGTTTCACAAAGCAGACTTCCGTAAGGAGTGATGCATCATAAGATTAGATTTAGATTGGCGATACAACTTGCTGCAAACTACCGTATCTTAATTTCCCACGATCTATTATAATCTGGCTCTGTAGTTAATTTGGTAGAGAAACGGTGATATGTTCCGTAAGTCGTGGGTTCAAACCACCGGGCTTAGAGTTTTGTTTTTCTCTTTTGCCGAGTGGGCCCATTTCCTTTCTGGGGTCAAAGCTTAGAAGCTTTTTTTCTGGGGGGTAAACTCATAGAGCACTTTCACTAACTTGCTTAATCTAATCTACTCTACAGCGGCGACTGATATACGTGTAATTAAAACGATTCCTTTGTCCCTACAGACTTCCCGCGGGGATCGTATATACGTCAATGAGCCAGGGTCGAGTCTCAGGAGAGAATCCAAAACGTCTGATTCTGTGCAGATTTTGTCGTATCGAAATAAATCAGAAAACGAGACCGGGTTGGAAAAAGTGGAGCTGACAAGTATTAATGGAGAAGAATCAGAGAGCGTACTATCGCCAGGTGATCTTCTGGCTTTTGGCTGGCAAGTTTCGAGAGGGATGGTAAGTTTTGGTAAAGTGATCTGGATATCTCGAACCGTCGCTGAATGTGGCCAGTGTGCTAACTGAAAGGCGTGATTGAACGCCAGGGCAATACAACCTGCAGAACTGATCTTCAAAGCAGTTAATGTTACAAATAAGCATGCAACTCTTGTTTAACAATTGTTTATCACTAAGAAAAAAATTCCACTATGTAATCAAATACGACTCGTTTTAATGTCTCATTCTGACCCGTTTTGTTTGAGTAAATCTTCTACTCTTCGCACGAATAGCAAATACTAAATTGACTAATTCAAGGCTTTCTTCAGCTGTTCTTATAAATTAAAGTTTAAAGCAATAACTGCAAGAAATAACTTTTAAAGAATTGCAAATGCATATAACTAGTGATCAGCACGGCAAGACTGATATAAAATCGAAATAAAAGTTCGATCGACCTCCAATTGATAACACTCGGTAAAACTGAGTTTAAGGAATAAAATAAAAGAATTTTGCTCAAAATAAGTAACTTTTGCTTTTATTTTTCCATATCCCGGCCTGGATTGTTCTTAGCTTGTTCTTAATTTTTGGCCAAAATCCACCCTCGTTCTTATAAAATTATTCTTATAAAAACAGCGGGTAATATCGTAAAGAAAGGCAAAAAACTAAACTTCTCTAACTCTCCAACTTGTTTGGTATATCTTTACATGACAACGGCCCTATTAAGCTAAAAGTTGTTTCATCAAAAGAGCTGGTCCTTGTTTTATGTTGGTATGGTTTCAAGAAATTCTAACGAAGGACAAAGCTCTTGAACTCTGAAGTAGTTTCGACTTTAACTGTAAAATTTAATGTTTACTAAGTTTCAAATAGCTAAGCAAACTCCGAAACTGCTCGGGTGTTGGCCTAATTAGCGGTTTTTTGAGGGGGGAAGGGGAGAAAACCCCCGACGTCGGAGAGGGACCGCAAACCCAGCTCACATACTTTTAGGTCGGGAGTCGAAGTCAAGCCTCATTGGTGAGAGGCAAGTGTTCTTGCCACTGCGCCATCCTGATTTATTTTGAGACTAGACAAGCTCCCTTAAACGTCTTTTGTTAAACATTCACAGGAGTACCTTGCAAAGAGGGGATTTGTCCACCGGGATATTGCTGCTAGGAACATTCTTATTGGTCATAATAAAGTTGCCAAGATAGCCGACTTTGGATTGACTCGTTGCGTGTACGATGAGGGTGGAGTGTATCCAGTAAAAAACAAGCGCAAGTTACCATTAAAATGGATGTCTCTCGAGGCCATATTTGATGGTGTATTCACAACACAAAGTGATGTGTGAGTGCTTTCTAGATACTGTTTATATGTTAAAAGGGATGTAGATGAAAAAATAAAACAGTTTAATTCCAGAAACATCGAGTTTGCTAAAAGCTCAATTTTATCATTTATTTTGTTTTACATATTACGTTTTGATCACATATTAAATATATGTGTAGTTGCTTAGACTCGCAAGTCAAGCTAACTAAACAACTCAGTGTGAATGATACTAAAGGAACTCAGCCTTCACCTTTGTGAAAAACAAATGGTCTTTTCAGTTTAATTGCCTTTCGAGCATTTTTTTAGGCTTCAACGGGGTTCGAATGATGGTATGGATTTGATCATGTACCCTCGATCACACGTTGTATATTATCACGGGTGCATTAGAAAACGCATTACCAAAGTTGCAATAAAAATGAAAATATAACTTTTAATGTTCTATGTTGTCTTTGCAAATGCCTTTTGTGGCGATGTTAGATGACGTAATCGTCCGTAATGCAGTGAGGCACAGAAGGATATCTTAAGAGATATTGATCGCTATCATTAAACTGCTATTTTGACAAAAAGTATCTGTTATAAAGGGATGAATGCGAAGGAATGCTTTACATATAATGCATCAAAGCACAACACATAACGTTTCCCATATTTATTACTATGGTTTTTTTATTTCTTTAGAACACAGGAATACAACACAAAGAATTGGTTTGAAATTGTTTTTTATGTATTTTCAGATGGTCATTTGGTATTCTGCTATGGGAAATTGGTACTTTAGGTAAGGAATTTGCCCCGTTGCATTTGCTGTTGAGTACAAATTGCATAATTATCGGAAACGCATAATGTTTGAAGTACAGCATTTCTTTGAAAGATACCAAAGTATTTATTCATATTCACGCTAGGTGGCACACCTTACCCAACCGTTAACAACCACGACCTGTTGAAGTTTCTGCAAGCCGGCCATCGCATGGAGAAACCAGAAATTTGCAACGATGAGTAGTAAGTAAAGAGTACAAAAGTGGCGATACTACAGAGTTAGTGTTAGCTAGGGATTAAAGCACTTTGATTTCAGAATTAAATGCTACTTGAGCTGTTTGTACAGCAAACAGATTCCGTGATACAAGCAGTGACTGTCCCCGTCTATTGGTTGGAGGGAACACTTCCTATATTTCGGCTGGGATGTTATCCTGTGTTATGTCCAAACCTTCAAATCTTGATCCTGCAGAAACCAACACCCTTCTTTACATCAGCAACAACACAAACTCAAACTTAAGAGGCCGTTTACACCTAGATCCGAGTGTGAAGTGACCATACACGACATAAATCAGGGAGGAAACTATATTTTGTTTTTAAGATCAACGAATTTCTCTAACCCTATCCCGCCGGGGCTTTTTGAGGGTGGTTAAATCTTGGGGGGTCGAGGCAGAAGTGCCCGCGGTCCATATCTATAAAACTATAAGTGATAATGAAATGAAATTTAGTGAGGTAGTGGAGAATCATAAACCAATTAATTTAGTGTAGCTTAATTGGCGAATGACGTTTTCAATACGTCATAATGAAGACATAACTGTCAAGTTTTCTAATTTATACCAAAATTTTCCTAATCAAAGCAGAAAAGTTTAGAGACGTTTTGTGACTTACAAAATC
Organism: Umimayanthus nakama; assembly: GCA_027574985.1. Classification (NCBI taxonomy): domain Eukaryota; kingdom Metazoa; phylum Cnidaria; class Anthozoa; order Zoantharia; family Parazoanthidae; genus Umimayanthus; species Umimayanthus nakama. Next base: position 17,015 of record JAOBRG010364126.1, on the reverse strand, counting down.
GACAAGCAAACGGTACAGAATGTAGTTCAAACTTCCTTTTTAATATAAATAACAGTATTTTAAAGAAAATGAGTATCACAAACAGATTTTTTCAGCGAAAGTTTGCTGTTCTACTCAAATTCCTAGTATTTAACCCTAGTAGTGTAACTAAACTGCTTTAGTTCTGTTTTCAACGTTTTCGAATGCAAATTGGATAAGAAAAAAGTCCAATTTTGACAATTGAAAGTGCAAAGTACACGGCCGCAGTCTTGGAATTTCAAAAACCAGCATTGCGCAATACCTATGACGTCGCGAACGTGTAACATAAATTATTTTACGGGGAATATCGTTTAATTGCCTTTAAGACTAACATTAAGCACTTGTTTCAAAGATATTGTGAATTAATGGAGAAAAATACTAAAAAGTTAAAATTTTGTTCTCCAATAAATTTTAGTAAACGTGGCCAAATCGGGTTGGTATTACTTTAATATTAAGGAAGTTCTCGAAATTGAAATCGGCGCGGGCATTTTCCGCCCCCTCCCCCTCCCCAAGGTGGAGTAGGGTTAAGAAAATCTAACTTATTTCTCTGTATTCTCGAGCAAACCATTAACCCTTTATCAGACCAAACTTGGCCTGAAAACCCTGAAAGGCGAAACTCATCCGAATATTCAATTGACGTTAGCACCAACCCCCCTTCGATTATTCATTGTTCATTTTTCTTTTTTTTCTTTTTTTTCAGTTTGTCTTTTGTTTAATTGTTTTTGAAAATTTATCTGACTGTGTGTTTTTGTTGTAGTTATGCTATTATGGCTAAATGCTGGAAAGAGAATCCTGAGGAACGACCTTCTTTTGAGGAGCTGCGATCTGACCTCGAGAATATGATGATCGTTGATAGACCTTATCTGGAGTTTGGCGGTCTCGACGAATCCAAAGATTACTACAACATTCCTTCATTTCATAGCATTCAAGAAGATGATGAAAGCGATGTCATCGAAACAGAAAACGCCGAAAACGGGGGTAGATCAAACAGTTCTGAGGAATCAGTCACAGTGCGAGAGGAAAGTGATAAGTTTGATGAGAACAAAACTTATGAGGAGGAAACACTGGATAAGTTTCCATCTAAGAAGACCCCCTATTACAGACAGGAATCCGAAGGATCTGAACGACCTCTTATAAACAAAAACCCAACCACACTTGACATTGACGAAATGCAATCTCGGATGTGTCGGCCTTTGGCTCGCACAACTAGCCATGTCCTCTAATTTTGGTATGAACTGAGTGTGGCGAAGTTTCAATACCTGTTTTTTGTAGTGAGTGATTTAACACGTGATAATAATAATAATAATAATAATAATAATAATAATAATAAGTCCTTATTAAAACATCGGTAAAAATACATACCAATAAATTACACTACATTATATTATTAGTGATATTTGCAATCTCTCACCTTCTCTTGGGGATGCGATGTAAATATTGTAAACGTTGTATTTTTAACTGATGTCTACGTTTGCGATGTGTTTGCTTCTTCAATACCAATGAAGATGCTCAGTGATGTAATGTAGAAAATAGGTGCTGAAATGCTTATCAGTTTAGATCTTATAAGTATCGTACAGCCTCGTGGGAAAAACAAGTTTGATTTGTTTACAGCTATGCAAGACGACGAAACAGTCTGCATTTAATCCACATTATTATCATGCAAAGTTCTAACTTGGACAAAAATGCTATACAGTATATATTTGACCGTCGAACGTCCCAGGGGCATCGCTCCATAGTTTTGAAGCTTTAATGTTTGAACCAAAGTTTTTAAGTTTTTGAGCAATCAAAATCAAATTTCCTGTACCTGTAATCCGATGATAAGCGCATCTTTTGACTTTAATTGCATGCCGTTAGCTTTTGTAATTTGGGCAAGTTTAGTTATGTAAACTAAAGTTTAAAGAAAAAAACCTTAACTTTTTGAAAGAAATTGTTCTAATTTCTTCTTTTGGAATCTATTCTTATATTTCTATCTGAGTACTAATTCTAATAAGAGTTGCAGCAGTTTTACGCAAAACAGCATTAATGAAAAGATCAAAATGGGGCTTAGATTGCGTACATTGTATTGAAACAACGTTGCCATAGCAACAAAACGTAACTAAAACTTGATTTTTGCTATGGAAAGTAATAAGGTAACCCAAAGGTGCTTGCGTGCAAAAACTTGATCTTTTATGTGTAACCATCCGGAATTTTTTTAGGGAAGGGTCAAAATGTTCTCCCCTCTTCGGGTTGATGTGTTTCAGTGAATAGTTTGGTCCTCCATGGATTAAACACTACCACTGTTTTCAATTTTACGCAACCATTGGGTTTTTTTAGCAGGAGAAAGAAGTGCTTCGACTGCCGTCAATCACACCATACATGACATGTCGACAAAGCTTCTTTGTCGGTTTTGCAAACTTGCAACATGAGGAGTTTATGTTACCGGTCATTGTCCACAACATGCAATGCGTAAAACGTCCTCTCTCTTACACAGCTGATTTTAAACCTCATTTATTGTAACAGAATTCCGCAACAGATGCAAATGAAATAGCCAAAACACTGTACCTTTCTTCTGTAAAAAATTAAATTTTTTGAACATATCGATGAATGTCGATATCGATGCTGATAGATACTCAATACATTTTCAAGATTGTTTTCCATCTATATATGTCTTAGCAAAAAGTTATTTGCTAACTAAACATAAGAAGGAAGCATGATCAATCGATAACGGTTTTATAGTTGTAAATGGGCGCCAGCGCGCGATTATCTGAAAACCTTTATTCGCGAAGCCGATTCGCCTTAGGAGTTTCCATATATGGTTTCTATGATTGAAGGCAGCCAAAACACGATTTTCTGTTGATGAAAAGCACCGAGAGGTCGCGTAAAATCGAAAGCGATTGTAACGAAAACTATGTAATGGATTTTGCTGTAGACCTTGTTGTGTAAGAAACTGAGGAAGAGTAGAAATTTAGAATATTTCATAGTATTGTAAAGTAAGGAGGTATCTGCTAGTCACAACAGTCTAAAAACGTAGTCAACATAATTTAATTTTTCTGTTGGTCTTCAACAAAATTTTTTATTTAAAGCAACCGCCTGAATACTCCAGCGTGAGTTGCATTTCAGTATTCTTGTTATTTATAATGGTCAACATTGTTACCAAAAAAAGATAATTGTTTGTAAACTGAAACTATGCTTAAACCTTATCAAAATGATTTACCTGATCAAAATGATTTACCTTAAACTTAATATCTGTCGGTATAAGTTGCGTTAATTTAATTGAAGAAAAAATAAAAAGTTTATAAAGAAAGAGTCTGTTATAACTAGGAAATAGTTATGCTTCACGCACTTTTTATTATTACTATTATCACTGTTTATTGTGAAAAGCTTAATTAAAATTATTGGTCGCTAAATAATGTGAGTTTGTGTTAACAACTGTATTTAATTATTTTCATACGTACATACAAACATTAACATTTTGATTATAATGCTAAATGTACTTACATTGTTATTTTTCCTTTGATTCAGGAGACTGACAAACTTTTCATTTTCGTGCAGTCCCTTGTATTATTAAAGTTAATTACAAAGTAAGAAACGTAATGGCTTAGGTTATGTTATCTTTGCAGTACAAGTCAATCATGGAGCTGCAGAACAGATAAATAAACGAATAAATCAAGTGCATTTTTAGCTTACACATATTCAGAGTAACCAACATTTTATTCTATTGCTGAACCTGTCATAATCAAAATATCTAATCCCTCAACCAAGGAAAACTTTCAGAGAACAAACCGACGTCTACAGTAAAACCTTTTTAACGGTCTCCCCCTCTCTTTTTAAACACCGTTTAGTTAGCTAAATTTGCAACAAACACATTCTAAAATCAAAACCGAGAATCTCCCCCCCCCTTTCTTCTTTCGTAGTGTGACTTCATTGGCGGATGCCATCTTGGATTTGGGCATTTTTAGGTTTAGTTCAAACTTGAGTTTTTGTACTTCAAAATGACGAGAAAACAGCAGTTAGTGACTGAAATTTATAAAAATAGTAAAAATCTATGGTAATGTTGTCAGTATTTAGTACGTTTCTAGCGAAAAGTTGAGATTTCGCAGTCAAAACACAAATAACGTGACTTATTACGATGACGTCATCCGTTTGGGACGTCACTTACAGTAATTAGTGTCAAAATACGTGTTAACGAACAAAGAACAGTCGTACCGAAGCTTTTGTCAATCAGTCAACCCCCTCTCCATCTCCCATGCTATGGTTAAAAGAGCTTCGATATACTAGAGCAAGATTAGTCGGCTTTCTCAACTTGCATATACCTGTCGTTTGCCTGAATACTTTTACAGCAAATATTTGTACACAATCTATGTGGTTTATTTTATGATTGGATAACAGAAGTTTACTGATTTCACATCTTTAAGTAACTAAGCAAAAACAGAACTTATTTTACTTAATTGCGTTCGATGTAAGGAGAATGCCATCCCAATCATGGGTTCTCGTACTTTTACATGCGTAAAAGTTCTCAATTATTTTGTGTTTTATTAGGGGGTGGGGGGGGGTACCAAACCTGCTCCATTTTGGATGATTACACCTATGCTTGCAAAGCTTTTTTTGCTCACAAACTAGATTAACGAGATTCTTGCTTGACAAATGAGATGTATGTTGGCTCGATCACAGGTAAAAGGGGGCGAGATGAATCAGAAAAAAAAGAAGAAAAAGCTAAAATCATTTATGATGACATCATGGTGAAGTCATCAACAATAGGTCCTTATTTAAGATACCTATTTGTAGATCAGCATCTAGTTACGAATCGGCCTGACAAGTTTTGTTGCAATTTGTTAGTAATAAGGAAACCCAACTCTTTGAGACCAAAAAAGCCAAGTCTGGTTAGGGTTAATCACTTATAAAAGAACCGTTTCCACCTCACGGTAGAGGCCTGGTAACGAGTTCAAATCTGCTATTTTAAGGGGGCGCTAAAATGCCGTGAAATTCAGTTCGTACAACAAAATCATAACCTGTTCCAATTCTTGGTTCCACTTATTTCCATCTAACCATCAATAAGTCTATTAAAGCGTTTCTGGCACAGTTTGACAATTTTCACGTGGCATGCCACCCATTTCGTTCCGTGGAGTGGATGAAAACAATAACAAACCACGCCTAGGTGAACAGGGTTCTTTAAACACATTTTATTGCAAAATATTTAAATGATAGCAGTACTCAGCTGTATTCATTTGCATGAGTGAGTTGAGTCACTCATCTGATGAATGTCTAAAACTGTTTATGTTGTTGCTGTATTAGCTATAGGTAAGAACCGACCTTGTTTGCAGCCTAGGATGTTTAGAGCTTTTTGAAAACAACCTTGAATGCACTTCACTGATCTGTGGTTATATCTATTTTTTGATATTTTGAGAGAAAACTACAAACGTGGCGAATAAGATGGGACGGCCCCCGTCCCCAAAACAAAGTACTGTATATGGCCGCCCCTTGGATTTATAAAACGGTATTGCGCAATACCTATGACGTCACAGCTCACGTGGTAATTCAATTAAATAACAAAAGTTATCGATTAAATTGACATTGAGACTATGAAATTGCAATTGTTTTAAGTAATTTGTTTACTTTTGGAAAAAATTATTAAGAAGTCAACATTTAAGAAAACATGGCGTCAAAAACGCGGTTGCCATGATAAACGTAAAGTTGTTTTCCATAATCTTTTTTTTCCATTACGTTTTAGTAAAAGTCACCAAATTTGCCTGGTTTACTTTAATATCAAGGAAGTTCTAAAAAGTTGAATTCAGCGCGGCACTTTTACTCCCAAGTCTGAGTAGGTTTAAACCACACCTTATTGTTGAGCAACAGTTAAACACCCACTTTACAATATATCAAACTTGTATAGCTTGCCTTTCTCTAGTTATCAATTTTTTCTTGCCTTTCATTTAATGCCGAGTAACTTAGTAAGAAGATTTTAATCTTATTTACTTTTTTGGGGGGGGGAGAGTGTGCATATTCTCACTTCTGCAGGCATCGGATAAGCTCAAAAAAAGACTGAGAACACTGAATTTTACAAAGTCCAAAGTTAATTAGAAATCCAAATCTCTTTTTACCCCGTCCTTAAAGTGAAACTGAAAAAATACTCAATCATTACAAAAAACAGAAACTTAAACCTCACTAAACATCTTTATATTTAATACCCAATGTCAGGCACTGCTTAAGGTTTAACTTGCCCCTTGCTGACACATTTTCAAAGTGCCAAGCCTAGGGCGAAGTTTATCAGTTTTCATCAGATAAAAATAATCAAATCATATTTGACAGATTATTCATTAAACATTGTATCAGGCGAGCCCTTTTTGATTTTTCTATCGTACATGCGCTCATATTAATAGACTTAGTTGTTTATTAGTAAAAACGCTGCCATGTACTTTCTAGTCGATGATGCGGCGTTAACAGGGGTAAGTACAGTAGTCAGTATATATGTACTATGGCAATAAATTAGGAAAGCTAGTGCACATGGTATAACAAATTGGCAGTTTAAAATATGAAGAAACCCAATTTGAAAAGTAGGCTTTTTATGGGTAATCTTACCCTTAGCAAGTTTAGAATTAGAAACGCTATAGTGCTTCCATCTTCGTAGCACATTTATATGAGAACCAGATTATAGGCCATAGGGCTCAAATGCTACATAAAATTGGCTCCAAAGCCAAGCATCTTCCTTTAATATCGAATGTGTTACTATAAAAATATTCAAGCGGTTGTATTTCAACTATTACGTTGCATTTTATAAATAACATCTGTAAGTAACTACCTTTAAAGGTCAACAAAAGTTGGGCTGTGCGTCATAGTTAGGATTCCTTTTTCACCTTTTTCCTTTTTTGTATTTTTGTTGTTATTGTTATTTAGTTAATGATGATAACGACTTTTATTTAGATAAGGTGCCACGGTGGTCCGATTCAGTACCAAAACTTTTACTTCAAGGGGCCCCCATGTAGTCTTCGAACTTTTATTTACATGTTTTATTTAATAAATATAATGAAAAAGTTATGCTGTCTGATGTGGCGTAAAAATTACTACATTAAAACATAAACAATGTAAGTAGAACACATTTTGTTAAAAAAATGAAAATAGTGATTGTAAAAAAGTTATTTTAGCAGTTCTTATTGAAGCAGGTATAAAATATTTCTTTTTATAAAAGCACGTAATACAAAGCACGTATTAAAGGTTGTTGGGATTAGTTCTCATTGTCAGTAAGCTTTTGCCGCTCTTAGAAAACAAATGTTTCGTGTTTCTTTGTTTGTGACACTTAGTAGACATGGGAGTGAATGAGTAAAGAAGTGTCACAAGGGCGGGAACTATCGAGTTGATGATATTCTTTAACTCTTTGACTGTTAATTTTAGAGCCAATGGAGGTTCTAGCGTGTCTCTTCTGACTCTAGGTAGTCCGATAATATTCAATTCCAAGCAGCGGTCGTTGAATTCGCTGCATGTCTGCTACAAGGTAGGTTGATAGACTAACCCATATTTGGGAGGCATTTTCTTATTTTTTTATCTATTTAAATAGAATTATTAAATTAATTAACATATGCATCTTTCAAGGGAGATTTTCTACAAAAGTCTTAGTTTTTTATATTGACGCTCAGGAAGTGAGTTAAAAAGCACGGATCCTAAATGTACGCTTTGCAAGTCTCCGAGATGTTTTGAGTGTAAAATCAGGAACTTCTACCTGTTTTGCTTATTGAATTCATTTCCGCAATGCGTTTGTTACTTCTTCAATCAACCAACAAATAGAAAGTAATTTAGTTGTCTTGTTTCACTCACTGATACTGGGGCATCAGCATGCAGTTGATTGCTTAACAGCTTTTTCGTACACAAAGATGTTAATTACTTACATAAAAGAATAGTAACAAATATGAAAAGAATGTATAGTACCATTCCACTAATTAGGTTTGAAAGGTTAATTCAATTCCGATGGACACACAGTCTTTTCATAAATGGGCCTTCATAAATGTTTTTATCTTGCTGTGCTACTACCAAGTTCTTGCATTGAGTACTTAAACGTTTCCCAAACTCTAATGCTTATACCTTTCAATGTATCTTATCAAGGACACTGGTGCTGTCAGCTAAACTGTACAGGTCAAGATTATAACTAATATCAACAATTGCGAAATGCTATTGAAAACCTTTCTCAAAGTTGATCCCTTGCGGCAGTTTCTGTCGGTCTTTTCGCCGGTATTTAAAATAATGCTAAAAGTTACGTTGTATTTGTCTCTACCATGAAAGATGTTTTAACACCAAAGAGTGCGTGTGAGTTACATATTACATGATAACAACAACAAAATATTGTCGAATCATCAAACATCTACGTGATTTCCAGGTTTAGTTCTATATAAACAATGACAAAGATTTTTGCGGACTCATAAAAGTGGAGGAACATGCGAGCACTGCTTTCGTGCAATTGGTTTTAATCTTCTTGTGCGGTTTGTTAGCGGGGCGTGCGAGAATATAAAACTTAAATTAAAGCATGATAAGACTATTTCACGCTAATTAATTATATAATAAATATTTAGGGTTGTTGAAAGATAAAGTTTGCAAATTTAACAAGGTACATGTACGTAGCATCATTTTGGTATTTAGGTAAATTTTCGATTACACTAAGCGTGATAGCAACATTTGAAGCGTAAAGTGGGAACCGCTTTAATGCGTATAGCACATACAACTGACACACATTGCTTGTGTATTTCTTAAATCCGTCTTAAAAGCAACTTCTAAAATGATTACAAGAATAAGAAAATAATCTGCTTAACAACATGGAATGTATAGTGTACTTAATCATTATGTAAGGGTACAACCTGGTTTGAGTCCTCCGAGGTCTTCCACTACTTTGGGCACAGAAGGTGAAACAGTATGCAATCGAGAATATAAATTACTAAAAGCCTCCGAACGGAACTCATTGGTGCATTTATAAATGTCGATGGCAATTAAAAGTTAGCTACTAGATTAAAATAAACTAACAAGTGAGGACTTTTTGGCAACAAAACGCCGCCCACCTGCGGTACGTTTTATTATGTTTCCTTCTACAATAACATCAAACTGCTGATTTATCCTCTGCGGACATATTGAGAATTGAAACGAGTGTAATTAACGTGCCACTTATCAATTTAAAACCACAGTGACTTAAACTTAATCTGGGAGTGTACGGGTATACTACGAAGTGAAAAATAACCTGAGTGTGCTTCATGTCATAAAGAAGAAACATAAAATGTTTCTCCTAGCGCTAATGGTGACTCTTTTTGGGTTTTTTACGTACTCACAAGGGAACATTTGGGAAGACGCAACGTCTCGCCAGACTACAACGAGCGTAAGTGGAGACATTGATCTTTGGTAGCAACACAGGGTCTGAAATATATCGTGTTTTCGGTTAAACTACCAAACCTACTAAACAGAATGTGATACTCTAGATTAGTAAACACTCATTCTTTCACTGTGTTGTATTAGGTTCTTACAGCAGAAGATTAGAGTGCCGAATACACGATGTAACGTTGTTAGTTTTAATAGAATATTGCGAGAAATGTTGTGTCGTGAAGCCAGCTAGCTCCAAGTGATTGCTTAAGCTGTTTATTTCTTTCAAAAAATTCTAAAGACGGCTTCCATTTTGTACGTGCTCCCATGCTGATATTTATCTAGATCAAAGGACACTTTTAGCCAACTCCTGAAGCAATGGGAGGAAACTTGTTGACTTATAGTTTAAAGGGACTGGTAATAAGGTTTCTGCTAAAGAGCTTAGGGAAAAATGGATGTCTCTTGCACGAGCTGACTAAATTGGTTGGGGTGTGGGAAAAGGTGCAGGCATTTGAAAAATTTTCTTGGTCCCTGAGATGGGCATTAGACATTAATATCAATCCCGGGAAACGAAAGACTTGAAAACTGAAGTGATAAACCAACATTTCTTAGTAGATCAGTGGTAACTTAAATAGCAAACATGCATGTTTTGAAAGTGTTGCCGAACGACAGCAGTGCTACAAACAGTTCCGCGTTTGGGCAAAGAAATCATAGTGTTTGCAGTGAAGCACTTGGCAAAGTATAAAGATGTAAATGAAGTTTTCTTTCATTTTAAAGATGCTGATCAGCACAATGAGAATAGTCGGAATTTATCTAGTAGATACAACAGCAAATTTGTTTTTAAAAATCAAGGATGTTTTCGGTTTTTTTCAAAGGCACTTCAATGGTTTTTTAGATTCATGAAAAGAACGAAAACTCCTTAGAAGGAGTTTTGGCAGTGTTTTAATCTGAAATACCTTTAACCCTAATTACCTTAGGGTGTTGAACTAACTGCCCAAGGGGTTTTTTGGCCATTACTTCAACACGGTTCAAACAATGTTGATGAAAATTCATTACTTTTCTTAAATTGACTTACACGCCTACTTAGCATGTAAGTCATCCTTCTCACTTCCAACTACTCGAACTAATTACGGAATTTTTAATATAAGATTTTATGGATCCAAAGTCTGGAACTCAATCGATGAGCCTCTAAAATCCATGACTGCTAATCAATTCAAACTGAATCTGAAAAAGCAATTCATTGCTCAGTACTAGCTTAATGATGAAAAATATCCTTTTTGTTCTCCTTTGATAGCTCCTAATTTTTCTTGCTTATGTTATTGTTTCATTCTGTCATGTTTTTTATGTTTTTATGTGTAACTAACTGTGTAACTTTAACGAAATAGCACTCCTATATCTGCTGACACTTATAACTTTTAATTCTTTCTTTAATGGCTATCCATGTAGATTAGCCCCTGTGGTTATTATGGATGACCTGCACTCAAATCCTGTAAATATTTCTTCATTTTAGATTTTGTTTTTCTGAATCTTGTATTAATATTGAATCTGAGTGCTAAATAAATTAGTTGTTGTTGTTGTTGTAAAATTTTATGAGGAAGCCATTTGCATGTAATTTACTAACGTATGATGTATGCTGTTGCCATGGTAACCATGAAATGAAAGGGTGTTTTCGAAATTTTGAGTAATGTGCTTTTGTCAGTATTTCCAAACTGTTCATAGGTAATTAAACCTTAGATGCTACAAAGTGATGAAGTAGTCTAGACACTTGTTTTCTTGCATCCAAAATTTCAAATAAAATAATAAAAACAAAGGATAAACAACAGTTTCTGTTGTTGCCATGGGAAAAGGCTACCTTAACCCTCGAAAGTCCAAGGGTCAAATGGACCCCCACATAGGTTTTTCCGACCTAAAATTTGAAGCTTTCAAGCAATCAAGATGAAACTTTCGGTACTGTAGTCTGATAATGAGCACCTTTTTTAACGTTAATTGGATGACGTTATCACTTATAATTTATGTGTAATTAATTATGCAAATTAAAATTCAAAATGAAAATCTGTAAATTTTTTGGAAAATTGATTCTCATTTCTTTTTAAACTCTATTCTCAATTATATTCTAATGTTAGGCTGAAAATACATGTTTTATACTAATTCCAGTAGAATTTGCTTCAGTTTTGAGTAAAATAAACTTTTTTGAAAAATCCAAGATGGCGGATATGTTGTGAAACGACTGTTTCCATAGCAACAGCTCTTAATTAAAACTTGATTGTTGTAATGGAAAGTAATTAGCAAACCAAAAGCTACTTTCATGCAAAAGCCTGATCTTTTATGTGCAACCGTTTCGAAATGTTATGGGGGGGGGTCCAAATGACCCCCCCCCTTGGGCTAACTTGTAGCAGTAAATAGCTTGGACTTCCGAGGGTTAACATATTAAATCTTAGCTTTACAGGACGTCTGGGATTCTTCCTAAGTTAATCTTTTTAGGTTGATGAAATGTCACAGAAATAACTGTTTATGATTCTTGTCCGACCATTTTGTCAGCTAGCTGTAAGCAAAAACAAATCATGTACAATCTTGTCATGGTAACAGAAGCTAATTTTAAGGCATGATGGCATCATAGGCTGTACAGATCACGTGGTTAATTGGTCATTTAATTTACCCTATTAGGTGTTCTCATTGTCGTTTTAATCGATTCGGAACATAAATCGAAATTGACAAGTCATTTGCTAGTCTGTGGACTAGTTGATGACGTCACTACTACGCATCCTCCAATCAATTGTCGTCGCCTTGTTTTCAGGGAGTTGTTGTAACAAATAAATAACGAACGCTGCACCAAACTTTGTGGGATCTTTTTAACTTTGAACTCCTGTTACAGGCTATTATTCTCCAAATTTTGAAAACAAAAACAACCTTGAAAAGTATCGAAACGGAAATTTCTTTATAAAAAATAAAAAAGGTAATTGCTAAAACGAACAAAATCTTGAAACCAAACTTACTTACCTCATTGCGGATTCGTAAAATTTTAAAATAATGATTTCAATAATAAATGTCTTAAAACACTCTTCTTCTTATAAACATAAAGTTTCCATATCTTTTTTGTCAAGATATCAAGCACGATAACCGAGAAAATTTATTGTACTTTCTCTGCATTTGTTACCGCAACTTCCCCCTTGTTAGGTCGGTGACAGAAACCGTCGAATATTCCAACACAACGATAAAATGATTCTCCGTCACTTGTCAGCAACCATGTTTTTATTGCGCTATTATGACCTTTTTCAAAACTCGGCGACGAACGAACATCAGTTGCATACTTAAACCAGCGTCCTAGTCTAATAAGATTTTTGGCTGAAAGCGTATATAAAACTAAAAAAATAACCTAAAACTAGGAAGAAAGTTAAATGATAATATCATTTAAAAGTATACGATAAAAAAGGGGATTTGTACTACGTGTACTACAACTAAAAGTGGCTTTGAATAGTTTTATTTAAGGTAAAAATATATTGAAATATTATTGTTTTTACGTATTAGTTCAGTAGCGATTTCCTTTTTTGTTTTCCGTGTTATGTAGCAAAGCTTCTAGTTGAGTTAATGTCAATACAATGTACGTAGTGTCATTGTTGTTTTTGTTTACCTATACAGGTTTTCAGCGGATCCCGTTAAAAAATGTAACAGCGACGAAATTTGCCAAGCATTTCTTAATACAGAGTGAGGTCAGTACATGGCAAGCTGGAAAAAACCCCGCCCCAAGGCTCAAACGGCAGGCAGGAAGAACGTCTTACCCTTACGATGTGCTGTTCTTGATTGACTCGTCCAACTCGATAGTAGAGAGAGATTTCTTGAAAGGGGTCGAAGCTCTCAAGACACTTATCCCAAGGACCCGCCCTGACACCGCCTACGCCAGCATTTCATTCTCCTACAAGGCAAAGGTTGACTTCTTCTTTTCTAACGCCGAAGATGCGAAAAGGTTAGTAGAATGTGTTGGTAGCAGTAACAGAATTATTAGGCAAACAATACATTGTGCCCATTGTGTGAGGTTCATAATTCTGCTCGGACAGATCGTTTAATTAATTTTGTTATGGTAAAATACTAATCCTTTTGTAATGTGTATTGATATCTAGTTTCAAAATTTATGATTTATCTGTCTACTTATGTATTCATCTACTTATTCATTTACTTATTTATTTATTAGGTTCGTTAGTTAATTAGTTATTCATTTATTTGCTCATTTATTTATTTTCATTTATTAAAAGGTCGTAGCTTCTGTTTTTTCCCATGAGACTGATATTTTCCTTCAGGTAGCGGTTTAACCCCTTTCATCGCAAAAGTTGTATCAACCCCCTGATCCTTAACTTAAAGAACTACTCATTGACTGATTTGAAACTTTGCATACTTTGGGAGCTTTCAGAGTTTATCTAGAGGGGGATCATAATATATTAACATTTTTTCCTTCAAGTTTTTGAAAGCCCCCCCTCCCAATTTTTGTATATTTTTCCTGCCTCCTAATCAACCATTAAACTAGCCGGGGGGTGTTGGTCTTTAATTTTTACCCACTGACTAATTGCCAAACGCTTTTGCACAATTGTTACTTAAAAATGAACAAATTTTTGACAATTAATTAAGTGACCTCAGCAATGATGACGACATTGCCCGAAGATAGAATTTGCTGTTTAACTTTCGGTTTTTGGAATAAAAATGCATTTTTCTGCTTATTTTGTTGTTTTGACTTTTTAAATGGATAAATGCATATTTTCCGTTTGCAAGTAATGTACACAACCCAACGAAGTAGCAGCACTGGACAGATGTGATGCTATTGCTAGAGCTTATCAGCACTAAAGAAACAAATATCATTTTATTTGCTGTCACTAAGACGTCATGCTTTTTACCAAAACATAAACTAGCTTTTTATTTTGTACATTTATTGAAAAATATATTTTTGGTAAGTTTAACATGGCTCCATAGCTCAAAGAAACAACGAACGTCAAAATACCCTGTGATATCCTCACCATGACGCCATAGCAAAACAAAAGAGCTAACAACACCCAAAAATATCGCATCTTCGCTCAAAGTGAACTCGTACCAGGTTTTGTCGCTTAAACCATATTACGAGGAAGGCCAAACTCTCTCTCATCCCCCTACCCCCTGGCCCCATACTGTGACAATTTCAGGAATCTGTGTCTAATTTAGTCTGCAATTTCAAACTCGAATCTTATTAACTTGAGATCAAAGAACACAGTATGAAGAGAAGATAAAGGTTATTGTTACGTTAAGTTTCTGTCATCGTAATCACCATCATCATCATCATCATCATCATCATCATCATCATTGCTTTTAATGCCCCAAGCGTCGCATAGGGCACTTACGTACTTCATCCATTTGACTCTCTTCCTCGCCATTTGGGCAACTTCCCCCTAAATCCTCCAACCAAATAGTTTTCGCTCTCTCCACCACCCTTCTCCAACTATCTTTCGACCTTTCTCGCTCTCTTCTTAATCTGCCTTGGCTTTTTTGGGAAATCCTGGTCCTGGGTGGGTGGGCTTGGGTGGTGGTTGCCAATCTAGGTGCTATCCTGATCTGCACCTGTTATTTTTCAGAAAGCTCGGAACAGTTAGCCATGCAGCGGGTTTGACTAACACACAGGCGGCTTTGGAGTTGGCTCGAGTGACGGTTTTTAACATATCGGCCAACTCTGGGGTGCATGTCAATTCTTTCAAGAGAGCTCTCATTCTCACGGATGGCCAGTCTAATGTTAAGAAAGAAAAAACTCTTTACAATGCATTCAGACTGAAAGAGGCGGGCATCGAGATTTTTGTTATTGCCGTTGGAAAATACCTGTCGGGGATTTCCGAGATCGTTGGCTTGGCAAGTTCCACCGACGCCCATTTGTACCGCGTCGAAAACCTGAACAGCTTCTACGAAATCGTGAAACTCATTCCCAGCTGGCGTAGCTTGAGGGAGCAATAGCACAAGACCTGGCTAAACAGCATGTCTCTGGATGAGCAGGGACACTAGAAATCAATTGTGCGATCTAGCTCGACACCTTCAGGTTTCCGGATGGGCAGAGATGTTAGTATTCCATCGTGTTATCGTACACAGCAGCGTATCTCTAGACAATCAATGATACTAGAACTCAATTGTGTAATCTGGAATAACAGCATGTCCTTTGATAGTCAAGGATACAATTACTCCGTTGTGTAATCTGACCTAACAGCATGTCTCTGAATGAGCAGGGATTTTAATACTCAATTGTGTAATCAGGCTTAACAGCATGCATGTATCTCGATGGTCAAGGGCACTAGTACTCAATTGTGTAATCTGGCATAACAGCGTGTCTCTGGATAAGCAGGGATTTAAATATTCAGTTGTGTAATCTGGCTCAACACCATGTCTCTGGATGGTCAAGGATGTTAGTACTCAATTGTGTAATCTGGCATAACAACATGTCTCTGGATGGTCAAGGATACTAGTACCCAATTGTGTAATCAGGCTCAACAGCATGTCTCTGGATGGTCAAGGATGCTAATACTAAATTTTGTAATCAGTGGCATAACAGCATGTCTCTGGATGATCAAGGATACATTTACTCAATTGTGTAATCAGGCTCAATAGCATGTCTCTGGATGATCAGGGATACTAGTACTAAATTGTGTAATCTGGCATAACAGCATGTCTCTGGATAAGCAGGGATATTATCCAAATTTTGTTATCTGGCTTAAAAAAACAATGTTTCTGAATGGGCAAATATAATTAGTATTCTAAAAGGTAATCTTGCTCAACTGCATATCTCCGGATGGTCAGGGAAACTAGTACTTAAAATTGTGTTTATGTGCTCGACACCATACCTCTTGATGGTCAGGAACAGACTCGTACCCAGTCGCTTTTAGGGGGCGAAAGAGAGGAGATACAGAGGATTTTGAGAAGGAAATGAGGGGCGAGCAAAGGGTTTTGAGAAGGACGAACTCTTCTTTCCGTCTTTCCCACAATCCTTTGCGTGCCCCATACAAGCGACTCAATACGAGTCTGAGGCAGGAGTTCAAAGGATAAAAGGACTGTAGCTAGCGTCAGCAAATACCCCCCGCCCCCCTTCCCCTCTCAAATTTTGGACAATATTTTGATAAAGAATTAGGTTTCCTGACTTTGTTGTAATTCAGAAAGAACTTTTTTTTTTCTCTAAAGCAAAGTGAATTATTCAGCCATGCAGCGGCCGGCTTTAGACTAGGCTTTTGAACTTCCTGAAGACAAGGTCTGCGCCAAAACATTGTCGCCACTTTCACTAATTTTAGTACTAAAACTCTGGGAGAGTGGTATAAACAGGAGGACTGCCCATGCGTTTGCCCCTGCTGAAGTTGTGTGACCGTCTCTGATGGGTGAATTTTAAGTATTTGGTTTGAGATCGCCCGAAACTAGCAACATGATTACTAAACGCTTTGTGTTTGACGTAAAAATGTATTCCAGGTCAAAGTCACTTTTTGGAAATTCTAAGTGTAAAACTTGATTTTAAAAAAATCGACTTTGTCACTCATTATAATAATAATAATTTAAAATAATAATTTATTACATTTAATATATAGAGAATAATACATGGTCGCGCGGAGATATGGAATTTATTTTCGAGTGTTTACATCGATATCAAACGAGTGAGCGCAGCGAACGAGTGAGATATCGAATGTGAACACGAGAAGATAAATTCCATATCT
>JAOBRG010364115.1:0-12354 GCA_027574985.1 Umimayanthus nakama | reverse complement strand
CGCATTCATCACATCTCTGGCCGCATGGGGGGCCTGTGGCTGGTGGGTATTTCTTGCTGTTGCCTTCCTCAATACACCGACCAACTGCAATAAAAAACAACAAATAAAAGTTTGTGTGTACATGAAAAAATAAGAAATTTTTAAGAGTTTAGATGTGTGCTATAAATTCTTTTTACTTTTGTGCAAAATTGATTATTTTGTTTAAAAAACATGGTACATGCATGCAATATGAATTTTGTTACAGTGGACAGACAAAATATCTCATCAAAGTTAGCTTTGAAAAAGGGATTTTGATTATCAACTTCAAACTTTCTGACATGAAATATAAAACTCTCCCAAATTATTGAAAGGAAACAATTATATGGTGACAGAACTTTGCATTTTGTCATTAATTTTGACACTTTTAGGAGTGAAAGGGTCCAAAACAGCAGAAATTCTTTAAAATGTACAATGTTGCTTTTTTAAAATACTCACGGCAATGCATTTAAACTGCACTTAGATTATTGGCCAAGACAGTTTTATTTCGAAAATGTCACTTTGTCCCAATTGTAAGCTCAGACCCTGTTGTCTTGAACCCTATGTCAATTTGTTGTTACAGCACCTTTTAACTTTAAAACTATTAGAATAATGCTAGTTTTTCCCACTACAGCTATTATATTTCTAATGTAACTGCTGATCTTTGTCTTCAGTTTAATATTCACACCCCCTTTTGTTTCCATAGGATAACTCCTGTTTCTACGGCCACTCAATCAGTCAGTCGTTTGCAAGCTCTCTTTGTCAGGGCAGAAAGCGGCACCCAGTGAAAGACTGCAAGCAATTTTCAGGTACTCAAGCAACTTACATTTCTTAATATTTGATTTATATATTATTCATGTAAATTTTTAAGCTGATTCACATGTTTTGGAAGCCATAATAGCTTTTAACTCTTGGAGTTTCAGGGAAGTTAAAAGACTAACATACATGAAACAAAAGCCCTATAATCAACAAATATGGAAAAACCAGAATGATTGAAACTAGCTAATGTATTAAATGAAGACTCACTCTTTTGTAGGTGAAAGCTTCCACAACTAGGACAGTGATATACCAGAGATTGTTTGCTTGGTGACCTTTTGACCTCTGATGCACTTGTGAGCACTTGGAGAAACAAACGAATGTAAAAGTCTACACTCATACTGAGTAGTGGGACAATGTGTCTTCTGTACCTGTTGGCGTGGGACTCTAGTGACGACAGCACCAGCCGCAGAGCCTGAAATAGTAATAAATACCTCTTATTAGCCAAATGTGAGGTCCCTATGGCAAGTTATAGACCGAGTATTTTCCTTCCTTTTATGGCCAAAGTGTGAGGGCCATGAAAACAAGGAAGGGAAAAATGAGGATCCATAATTTGCCGTACGGACTGAGCAAACGAGGCTAATAAGATGTTTATTATATTGTTTTGTTGATTATTCTGGTTTTGAAAAGAGCTAGCGGTCCCTACGGCTACTTACGGACCTGGAATTGACCAATCACAGCATGTGAAATCATTCAGCCATATAATAATTAACAATATTGACACTGATAATTGGGCAGGTAAAAAAACATTAACAGGTTGCTGCAACAAATGTAGAATTAAAGCTTTGTTATTCACTGGGTTGCTACGGCAGTGTTACCCAGATGTGAAATTCAAGGACTTTTTCTGGACTTTCCAGAATCTTTAAGAACAAACTCTAGGGCCTTTTGTAGCAAAGGAGTTTTATTACTCTGCATATTAATTCAGCAATGAGCTTTACAATTTTTTTTCATAAATTGTTACATCAAAGGTGTTTTTTCCGATTATAATGGTAAACAGCTCATTTTGACTATTTTTCACCTTTGAAGGTCAAATATTTTGCCCAGTCCAGGATTTTCAAGGTCCACAACCCAAATTCAAGGACGTTCCAGGGTCTGGAATTTTCTTTTGCTAATTCCAAGATATTCCAGGATTTTCAAGGACCGTGGCAACATTGTATTCACTATGTTTGTATGCAGCTAGGGCACCAAATTGAAAAAAATTGGAGTGCTACTGAAATTAATAGAACTTCAATTTGTTTTGACAATCCAAAAATACTTTAATTTGCCCATTACCCTTTTGTTTGGCAAATCCAAATATTTTTGGGGTGTGCCAGTTCCTCGGTTTGGCCCGTTGCTATTTTGCACCCTGGTATGATTTATGTAGTGAAGTACATGTGCATGACTACTATAACAATATTTTTCTTTTAGCTTCTAATCACCATGAAAGGCACAAAACAATTACAAATTAGGAGGATAAAATAATAATAAAGACATGGCAAGATAACAATAATGTCAGCATTAGGCCAGTTACTGTACATGTGGGCCTTGAAGTTAAAATAGTTAACAAATTTAAGAGACATATTAACAATGAAAAGCAAAAAGAGTTTGCTGGCAGTATGAAACAGGACAAGCTTGACTTTGGCTAGTATACGTTTTAAACAGATAGTTTTAAAGGTGCATGAGGTTTATTTACAGAGATAGAAATTAACGCAGTTAAGTTACATTGCAATTGAGCATAATCAATATAAAAGACCTCTGCCAATGTTTAGATTCAGTTCATGAGAAAGAAAGTGCCCCAGATCCTTAGTCTTTTCATATGTTAAAGGATTTTTGGTACACATCAGTGGTGATTCATAATAATGAAGGTGGTTCTATGTAGATTACAGTACATAAAAGCTTAGTGTGGTTGAATACATATAATTTATTCAAGAGTCATCACTTCATAAACTGTTAATTAATGTATGGAAAGGCTTTATGGTCAGCTCAAGAATTAAAGAATGACATGTTTGGAGTTGAGGGGATATATATCCTATTTGACAACTCCCGACCATAACACCAACTTTCTTCTAACTATAAAACAGTGTACACCTATTTAAAAAAAGGTTGTCTTCTGAGTTAACTGCAATGCACCATGGATGTAATGAATTTTTAAGCAGCATTGTAGGTGCTTACTATAAGACATCGACATTGATTTCCTGTATTAGCCATGGAAACAAGGTGAACCACAATGCTTTGCAGTCTTGGCATGCACTTCAGGTGTTGGTTTAAAATTTGTTACATCCATATAATGTAGTGCATTGCAGTCTGGGTACGCAATGATGTGCAATGCAAAATGCAGCAACTCAGAAGACAACCATTTTTGAATTAGCTGTATATCTGGGTCTCTTGAGTCCCTGATGGAACGTTGAGAAAACTGCAACAGTGGCTTAAAGTCCTTGTCTATCTGGAAAGAAAGTCACACAGAGCTATATGTTCATATACCTTCAGCCAGGCCAGGAACTGAAACAAGAAACCCCTGGCTGGCAGTCAGAGATCTTACCAACTATGCCAGCCACACACACACACACACACACACACACACACACACACAAGAACTCTACATTCTATAATTATTACAACCATAGTTGTTTACAGTCTCATCTGACCCTTCTAAAGAAATTGTAGGATCTCTGGGTATTATGTACTCATACCATTTCATGGCAAAATTTAGCTTTGAGTGACATTCCACCATATTTTCCAAAACATGCCTCACTGTGGTTACCACACAACACTCCCATGTCTGTACATGTGACCAATAGGAAGCCTCCATCAGAGACACTTTGAATGGCAGCATCCAAGAATGGAGAAGCTGAGCCATAAGGGTCTATATCAATGATGTTGAATCTGCTGGATGCTGGAAACCGACACTTGTACATCAATAACCTACAATACAATACAACATTTGTAATAACACTTGCTTAGTATCAGAACTAAAATAACAATGGGTAATTAGGGGATGAATCGACAGAGATGTGGTACAGCTAACTGTAACAACTTGAAGTGAGCTAGATTATCAGAACTACATTTTTTTCTTATCAAAATAACAAAACTAGGAAGCAAACAGGAAATATACAAAAAAAATTTAAGTACCAGTAGTTACAGTACACTGTTCACAATAAGTTGTTACAAACAATGTTCAAATGTAGGTAATGAATTTAATGAATCCTTGAAAAAAAGTTGTAAGATCCTCTGTCAGTGACACACATGTAAGTAAATAAATCAAATAAAACTATAATGTTTCTTTCTGAATGAGCTTTCATCTATCATTACAGGTTTCTGTATGGCATGCAAGTACTGGCTTACACATTAACTGCGAGCTTTTGCAAAGAAAAACCTGTTGTTTCTGAGGTACATGTTTGTCCTATTTTGAAAGCTTCATTGAAATCAGGGGCAAAAACACCAGAAACAGAGTAACAACCAACTTACGATGCATCTTGCTTGCAGGGAGTTACAAGATGTCCAACTTTGTTGTGTGCAATATTTCTTTTTATCAACTTGAATGCATCAGCACTGATATCATTAGCAATGATGTTTTTCACTCCAGGGATCTCTAAAGCATATCTGATAGAACGCAGACCAGAGGCTGCCAGAGCTTCCAGGATTGTAATTCCAACTTCTGCTTTTTCATCTGTAGAAGAACATGCATTAACAAAAAAAAATTCTAATATATTTCCCTTGCAAAAAGTTGAAATTTTCTTTCCATATATTCTAGTTTCAACTTTTATTTCTAGTTTCTTTACTATCACATGTACCAAAGTTTATACATTTATGTCTAGTTTCAAACAAAGTTATTTTTAAATTTGTTTATAGAGGGGGTCATTTGGGTTTATGGTGTTGCAATGTTTCTCAGTTTTCTTGTGGCATGTTGGTGAGTATTAAACTATCTCACTGCTGTACTGTGTGATGATACATCTTTAGGGTGCACCATCTTTGAGTTTTTAAACTATCTTAGTGCAGTTATTTTTTGCACTGTTGTGCACAGTATTCAGCATCCCCCCAGTATCCCCTCTATGTACATATAAAATTATGCCCACACTGTATGTTATACAAGTCACAAGATGAATCAGAGTATCTTTGAGAGCAAAAAAACCACATGGATTTGATTAAGGATAAAACTAGAAGCAAAAACAAAATTTGGGGACTTGACCAATGCTTGGTGTCCATCGCGTGGTCCTCAATGTTTCTATCTGAGCAAACTGAGAGAAGTGCGGGATACGAAACTGGCGGCTTGTTCTTACTTTGTTCACAGCATTCCTTGTGGTCTGCAGTCGACCCACGTGGTTCGGGCGTCGCGTCCTCGACATCTCCTGTGCTGGTTTCCGTGTCCTCTTGGCCAGTTTTAACCCGTTTATTCGCCTTTTTTGTCGGCTTCTCTTTTTTCTTGTGAGCAAAATCTTCAGCAAAGAGTCTTATCACGGCTGAACTTAAATCTCGGTTAAACTCCTGCACTGGATTGTAAAACACTTCATTTGAACTTGGGAAAATTATTTCAGCTTTCCCTTCACGCACTGTTGAAGAACTTTGCACGTTTTCCTCCACTTTGGGTTTTTCTATGACCTTAGCCATTTATGAAGAAAGTTGTTACGTGTAAATCTTGGTGTGTAATACTAAAATGTATCGAATGGAAAAATCTAAACTAACAGCTCAACATTCTAACATTCTTCGCGACTCCATCATCCGGAGTGTATTTTATCGACAGGCGCAATGTTTATATTTGTTTGCTGTTAGGAGGCTGGAACCGAACTCTCGAACTTTTGTTGGACTACGTTATGACCGTTACTTCAATTCTCGGTACACAAAATAAGAGCTTTCATTAACAATGTACATTCTGTTAATGTAACCAGAAAACTAAGTTATGTGAAAGTTCGAACTTCAGGTGTAATTTTTGTAGCACGAGCGTTATTGTTCGCCTATGCAGCCCCACCGACGCCTACAAACAGGGGCGCCCAAAGGGTTTTGGGAAGGACGAAGCCTTCATGCCCATAAAGCGACTGGGTGCGAGTCTGTGAAAATCCCAAATCCCGACCAACGGGCGATATGCGCGATCGGGATAGGAAAAATCCCGATTGTGATACATTCGCAGAGATGCCAAGGTTGAAGAATTGCTGGGCATGTGACATCTCTAGGGAGTGCGGGGGAATGCCCAACCCCGGAGAACATTTGAAAATTAACTCCCATAAAGTGCGATTTCCTGCGTTTTCAGTGAGCAAATTTGGTCCCAAATGAGGAACATGCTGTCCAGGCTGCGGCCTTGTTTCAGATTTAGACGACCATTCGCCTAAACTAGTCGGCCCAAGCAAAAACGAGACCTTGAGTTGCGCAAGGGGTTAGGCGCAGGGACAACTTACTTCATATAGCCACAAAACACAAAATTCGGGAAGCTGGTCACTGAATAAAATCAAAACCAGACATAAACTGGCAATATTCCAATTTTTGAAACAGTTTATTCCATTAAGTGTTCAAAAAAGGAGCCAAGAGAGTTAGACAGAAAAGCAGACCGGGGGTGTATGATTTAAACTTTCGAGCGTGTGAGCGTGTGAAAATGTGCTGAGGCGTGTGACACACACGCTCAAGGCGTGTGTCTTGGTAGGTCTGCATTCGTCAAATTCCAATAAAAGAAAACCTGCGAAATGCAGAATACTTCACTCTGATATCCCTAAAAATTGAAGATTCTTAATATAAATAATAGTATTTTAATGAAAACTGAGTAATAGAAACAGAGATTTTTTCAGCGAAAGTTTTATGTTCAAACCTTTCAGTTAGCTCTTAAGTACTGAACTATAGCCTTCAAATTTTACTCAAATTCCTGTTATTTAACGCTAATAGTGTAACTAAAACTGTTTTTATTCTGTTTTTAACGTTTTCAAATGCAAATTGACCGAGAAAACTTTTCAATTTTGACAAAGAGCAAAGTGCACGACCGCCATCTTGTATTTCAAAAAATGGTATTGCGCAATGTCTTTGACGTCAAGGTCACGTGTAGCATAATTTATTTCACAGGGAATATCGATAAATTGCTCTTGAGACTAATAGTTAGCACTTGTTTCAACAATTTTGGGAATTAATGGAGAAAAATACTGAAAAAGCCAAAAATTGAAAAAACGTGGTTGTCAAAAACGGTGTTGCCATGGCAACATGTGAAATCCTTGAGGCAAATTTTTTCCAGAACCTTGTTCTCCAATAAATTTTAGTAAAAGTGGCCAAATTTGGTTGGTGTTACTTTAATATTAAGGAAGTTCTGGAAAATTAAATTCATTGCGGGCACTTTCCACCCCCCCCCAGGTGGAATAGGGTTAAGTCAAGATTTGAAACACTGCATACATAAGTTTTGTTTGTGCTGGGCCTGCGACGACATGATATACAGTTTTGCAGACATCCTCGTCCCTGATTAGCTAATTCCTTGGACTCAGATCAGCTGGCCTGATTTAAAAATTTATTGTGGTAGGGGGAGGGGGGGGAAAGGGGCATGCCACCAGATCCCACTAGAAAAAACGCTTCACACTGAATTTCTCAGAATATTTCATCCCGATTTATCGCCGTCTGGAGGTTAGGAAGCCTGCTAACGACACTAAATCGCGCGATAAATCTGGTGTCAATCTGACATGCTTCCAACTACCAAGGAAGTGCTTCTGAGAAGGTTTCCAAATGGAAATTAGACAAAAAAAGTTCTAAAACTATTGTATGACGGACTTATTTTGTGTGTTGCGATTGATCAGTTTTAGGTACGGACCTCAAATTCTGGATCGGTACAAAATTTGTTTACTTTTAAGCCGGTTTTCCACTAGGCGAATTTTTTTCGCGTGAAGCGAAACTTTTCGCGGCGAAAAAGTAGAAACTGTTCGAATTCATTTTTTTGCCAAAGAGAGAAGAGCTGGCGAAAATTGTGTCGTCTGTTGGAAAAAAACTGCGCATGTCTGTACTCGAAAAAATTCGCTTCGCGCGAAAAAAAATTGCTTAGTGGAATACCGGCTTAAAGTATTGTTCTAAAAACGAAAGATCACTTAAAAAACTTCAACAACTCAATGTTTTACTTACGACGACAACTTTGACTTCCCTAAGTTCGAATCCATGTTTTGTCCTGAAACTGACAGTCTTATTCAAAACGAGAAGTCACGAAACACCGTGCAGAAAACTCGAATGATCTTGATCCTTTTCTGGAATAATCAACAAGGCTGTATAATATTATAATGACAATCTTATTAGCCTCGCTTGCTCGGTTCGTACGGCAAGTCAAGGATCGATCCATGTTTTTTCGTTCTTTGTTTTCATGGCCCGCATACTTCTCGGCGCTTGGAACAAAAATCGAAGGAAAAAAACTCGGCCCATAACTTGCCTTACGCACGCGGCTAATGATATGAAACGTTCCGTGCTTTAGCTGTGCTATTAGAAAGTTGTGACAACCTCGAGAAGTTAGAGAAGAAGCCCATGCAGCTTCGCCTTCTGCCATTGAATACTCTCTTTGTGCTTTCCAAACTTCTGGATAATCCTGACTGACCTTTACTCGATATACAGACGCACACTAAGTATGTGGACCGTGCACCATTTTTATATTTGAACGTCCAATATTTTGAGGACTTCAGGTTTAAATGTTCTTAAAATGTTCTAAAACGTATACGCTTTCTTCTTTATAAGAACCAGTAAGTTTAGCTTTTTCTTAACTTTTTTAGAAATAATAACTTTACCATGATGAAAACATTATTTTAGCTAGTGGACATTGCTAACTTGTTGTAATATTGTGTAATCTAGATTTATTGCAATTTGAGGAGCTTTGTTGTTGAACTTCGTTATAAAGTTAATGTTGTTTCTACAGCGTACGTTTATCATTGTCGTATAATCACTTCGGCATTCGTTTCTTCTCTGCGCACTCAGTGTTTCTAACTGCAGAAAAACCTACAATGAAAGATGAAACGACGTGATGCGTTGTTTTTCAATAAGCCGAGCCCAAATTGTTGTTAGCTTGTTTAATTCTTGGGCAAATTTTGAGCCTCGTTGTTCTTATAAAATTGTTCTTATAAAGAAGCTCATAGTTGTAGTATTGGTGTGTTGTGGATATTTTCCGCTCGTATAAACCAACCGGAAGCACAAACATTCTTTATTCAATTAGTCATTACCCTGACCGCAAGAAAGAAACATTTTATATAAACAATAAATAAAAAAGATCTAAATTGAACAAACTTGTGCACACGCAGCAATAAAAGCGAACATATGCATTGATGAAAAAGTGGTTTCCATGATCTTGTGCTGTATATCGATAACAAAAGTTCTTCGCACTTCTTCAGCCTCATTATGTTCTCAGCATGTTTTTACATTTTTAGCATTTCTCAGTCTCTTGTTCTTATAAAAAAGGTTCTTATGAAAATGAGTGTGCATCACCAACATAGCACTGCTACACTTAATGTATGTTACAAACTTGTGAAACAAACGTTTCTGCTGCCCCTAGCTAGTGCCCCCGGACACAGCTCCTATATTCTGATCAGATTGATTTTCTGTCAATTCAAAGCAGTTTAAGGTTGCTGGGGACTACTTTGAAGACCCATTAATTAAAAAATTTCTGAAGAAGCATGCACCATAACCCATCAGCTGGGATTTCGGGTCATTGGCTTTTCCCCCTTTTCAACCCTCCCGGGCTTGCTTCGGCATTGCCGATGATACACTTCACTCTAGAAGAGACAAATGTGAAGTGCCTATCAATCCGGCAGGCAAAAGTTAAAATATCTAGAACCTGTAAAATTTGAGCGAAAACGGAAAAAATGCTTTTAAAAATTTAGTCGGAGGGAGGGGGGGGGAGTTTTTTTAAAAAAAGTACCTAGGACAGGCGTTTGTGCTCCGAGAGACGTTTTTGCAATGTGTTTCACATAAAATATTACCTAAAATGTCAACGAAAGGGGGGAGGGGTTGGGTCTGCTGAGCCTTCCCCTAGATCCGCCCCTTAATTTGCTCCCCCCCTTCCTAACCCCCTTCTCGGTATGAAACGGTTCATTGCGTTTTCTTTCGAAGCGGGCGCAGGAGGAATGGGGAAATTGGGACGGGTAGGCACCTATCCAACCTTTGGTGACCCCTATTGTAAGACGAGGAAGCTTGTTACTGATCTCGCAAAGCGTTTTGGGATCAGTGATGCCCTATGAGCAGGCAAGGCAGCGTGCGGTGATTGGCTTATTCTTATCACGTGACAAACACCAGTCACCAGGATCAAGATCGACTGCAAAAAGTAGGCAAGCAACAACTGCACTCACTTCTTCTTACACAACCTGATTTCCGCGTTTAAAGGTGAGTCTTGGTTGGTCTATTTGTTAAGTAGCGATGAACATAAAAAGTGATCAACCCTTTGTTGTTCTGCGGCACTTAGCTTTTCCCACACAAGGAGTGTAATCGTTTTAACACTGAAAACGTTAATCCATGCACAGCATATTTATGAAAGTTTGAAACATAATGTATTGAAGCTTTATTTAAAAGATTACTTTCTGAGACTCCAAAAAGATATGTAAAAGTCTTTCTGTTTCTATATGGAGTTTTTGTTGGCGTTGAAACTCAGGATAGCTTTTACTAAAAGTGAATAAATCAGAGCACTGGATAGAACTTGATGTTCTACCTGACAAAGCTATGGAACATTTTCAAGTTTTAGCCAATGAGATTCATGAGGAGTTGAAATATATTTCAGTTAGCACCTTTTTTTCATTCATTGCCTTTTCTCTGCCTACGTTTCACTCGGACCATAAATTGATTGAGTGTTGTTTAAGCGTATGCAGGAACAGAAGCTTCATAGAATGTCACTAAAACGTCAAACATTAGAAAACACGCAAACAAACTTAACCATGTTGGCAGGGTCTGTTATCTGCTTTTCTTCTTTCTCTCCTTATACCGTTCTTTTCGTAACTAGCTCTTGTGGTCTACTCTGTTCAAATCAGTGACAGTATCGAGTTGAACAAGCGGTTGAACACTGACCTGTCAGAAACAGAATCGCAAATGAGGAATAATGTTCACGATTGCATATTCACTTAGATAAAAAACAACAAGAGCATATTATATAAGAAAAGAAACACAAGCACTGTTTTGGTGTTTTACTACAAGATTCTGTCATAGTACAAAGAGTAGCGTGTGCTTTACTACTTAAAGGTGTCTGCTGGGAATGTGTTTGAGTGCAAAATTGCATCAGCAGAGGAACAACAAAATAGCAATCAGACCATCTTTTTGACGAGTGATAAATGTCGTCTACGCAGCTCTGAAATCAATTAGCAGCAAAGCTGTACATTTATACCTGCACCAGTTGGAAATCATTTACAAAACATTGTAAGCAAAGAACCAAGTCTTAAGAATAGCAGAAAGTTCTGGTAGAAAAACACCACGTTAGTTGAATTCATTTTATAAAATTGATGAGTATAAAAAATTCGCAACCCTCTGTTGTTCTGTGCCATATAGCTTTTCCCCCATGACGATGTTAATTTTTAAAGTTGCCGAAAAGACGTTAATCCCTAAATAACATGTTTTTGAAATATAACCTAATGCAGTGAAGCTTGTTTAAAAGAAACACTTTGTTTCACCCAATTCTGATACTCCAAAACAACAGCCAAAAAGTTTTTTCAGTTTCGATCTACATGGAATTTTTGTTGGCAATAAAACTCAGATGAACTTTTACTAAAAGGGAATAAATTATTTTACAAGATAGAAATAAATGTCCTACCATACAAAGTTATGGTAGATTTTTTCGTTTTAGCCAAGGAGGTGAACGGTTAAGATATATCGCAGTTAGCATCTTTCCGTATTCATCGCCTTTTACCTGCCTACGTTTTATTCAGTCCGAACCGTAAATTGATCGAGGAATGTTTAAGCGTATGCAGGAACAGAAACTGTAACGAATGTCACTAAAACATCAAATATTAAAAACTACGCGAGCAAAATAACAGGGTTTATAATATGTTTTTCTTGTTTTCTTTTCTCTACCGTTTTTTCGTAAATTGGCTCTTGCATTCTACTCAATTTTCAGCGACAAGTTCTTATAAAAAGGTTCATCTACAAATTGCAAATACACAAAAGGATAGTGTCAATTTTGCAAGCTGTACTGAAATGTATGCAGCTCTAAAATCAATTATCTGTAATCATGCATACTTCTTTCTAATTTTGTGACACCATTGAATCTGAAATGGACAACTAGAACGTGCTACACTAGAACTCGCAACAAAATACCCTTGGTTAGATTAAAATAGGGATCGCTATTTTTATGTATTTTGAAAGAAGAATTCGAAAAAATGGCTAAAATGGTTCAAGTCAGTTGTTACACCATTTGACAAAAACATGGTTGCAGGCGGCATGTTCTTTTGTAATTTCTTGGTTACATTATATCGTTTAAGAATGTTAACATTATAGACAACGGGCGCGTTCACACGGCCAACTAGACCATGGTTAAACTGTTTAACACGTTTGGACAAGATTGGCTTCGAAAGCTGGTTAATCCTCTGACCATGGTTAAAGTTGTTGATTGCAGCAATTTTTAAACCTTACTCGCGAGTA
>JAOBRG010364104.1:0-12354 GCA_027574985.1 Umimayanthus nakama | reverse complement strand
GCTTCTAACTTTGGTCTTTCACAATATTGCTGACTTAGGGGGTATGAATCCATTTGAAATTTTGGGAAGGGGGGGGGAGGGTGATTGCGCAAAATGCCGCTAAAATGGGTGTTTTTGCTCACTATCCAAGAACGCCTGTAACGAGTTTTACTAAAGTTGGCTCAAATCTGCCGAATTTCAATGTTTCCAGTAAATTATACCAATTGTCAATTTAATGGTAAAGGTTAGTATTTGTCAAGGAACAACAGAAACTCTTAAAATTTATAATTTTACCATCATGCCAAGAAGAATTGCACATTGCAAAAAGTGTACCCGAAGCCCAGAGCGAGAAAATGGAAACAAGGATATGGAACAAGCCAGCTGTCAAGGCACAATCGCAGGCTAGTTCTATATTTGATCATAAAAGCTTAAAAACCTTAAATATTTTGAAAAAAAGCTTTTTGTGTTTAATTACATTTACAGTCACTCATTTACAATAAGCCCCTGTCGCCCCACTATTTTCCTATCGTCCATGATCTTTCTGGACAATCCATCACCATTTGTCTTAGTTTATAATTCACTATTCACTGGCTTTTGCTCTAATTCACTGTCCAGCATATTGGTTGTAGCCTTCATTTGTTATCATTTACCATCATTTTACTATAATCGAATTAAAAAAATATATATTTAAAGAAAAAACGGTAAAACAAAATTTATAATCGATTTTGGTGAGTTGCTGCTTTCAGGGTTCTTGGGCATCATTGCTTGCCACTCTCATTCAAAGCCAACACCTATGTTCCACAATGCAGAAACACCCAAGGGGGTGTAACTAAAGGGGCGGCTTTTTTGGTGAGCAGGATTTTTTTTTTTCAAGTCCCATAGTGTGCAAGATTTTTTTTTATACAAAACACAAGCAGAAATTTTTTTTTTGAACTGCAACATTTTTCCCCCTTGGGATTATGATGCAGGATATTTTTTTTTCATTCACCAGTTGCTGCAGATTTTTTTTTACAAGAACTTGGCTTGCCTGAATTTTTTTTCAAAATATCCCTCCCTCAAAGATCAAATGGTTCACCCCTAAAACCTTTAATTTGGAAGAAATTTAAATGAAACTTGCAGTACCTTAATCCAATTATGAGCACACCTCAAAGTTAATTGGGTAATGCCTCGTTTTTGACTTGTAAAGGTTGTTTTACTTTCTTCTTTTCTGTTATATAAGTTTTTAAGTTCTCTTCTAGCATGTAGACATAAAATCTCAATTAAGAAAAATTTGCTGCAAGTTTCCATGTAAGGGTTAAGCACCATCTTTCATCACCAATCACGCACCAATTTGGAAATGCACTCACATGTCAAAAAAATCCAATACTTGGAACTACCAGCTGTAGATTTACTGAAAATTACTAAACTTCTGACAGTAAACTTATTAATAATAAGTAAATAAAACATAACAAACATGACACCTGGCCCCATCTTTCAAGACCAAAAGAGTACGGTTTCTGGGTTTATACTTTTAGTAGAGCCTACTAAGTTGACCCAGGGTTGTCACTAACCAGGCCCCGTTGTTGAGTGATACCTAACTTACAAAATTGGCCTGATTTCGAAAATCTTCCACAGTGCAGAATCTTCATTTATTTACTGGTATCAAGCCAACAAACTGCAAGATGTGTTTCCCTGTTCAGAACTAAGATTGCAAAGTAACTCGGGATAGATTGAATTAGATCTAAAATTGGGATTATAATTACCCGATAAGTCACACAACATTTAGTAGTTAAAACATCACTGGACAGTATCTTGCATTCAACAATATTTTATTCCATATATAACATTTCTACATTGTGAATTCTACACTTGCCTATATTTTTGTCATTGCAATGATTATAATTGTCTTAATGACAGTGTATATATACTACTTACAACTTTATCTGTGTTGTTGACTAGTTATTGTGTCATCACCATACTCACTGGTATTTATTTACAGAAAAAGCAGGCAAATTGCAGCCTTGCACTTGGCAAAAACTCAAGAATTTAAAATGCAAAGTTCTTGTTAAATAATTCTTTTGGCAGTTTTTCACTAGGTAGCAACTTAGATGTAATCTATGCCACTATTTTTCTTATTTACAATGGCACCTGATTGAAACTGCTCTCCTAGTGATTTCTGTCTGCACGGAATAATAAGAAATCCAGCAACAGTCTGAATTATTTTTATGTGGCTGCTGCAAAATGATGTCAAGAAACAAGTCAATTGCAATTACATGAAATGAAACGGGTTTTTAGTGCTGGTGATCTTAACTGGTTTGTTTTTCCCCTTAGGATACATGTATTATCAATGATGATATTCACCACCAGCAAAGCCATTGTTTACTAAATCTAGTACTTTCTATTTTCTTCACAAAGAAAGAATTGTGATACTTAATTTTGGTTATGGTTGCTTCACAACCCCACCATGACATTCTAACAAAATTATTTCAGATTTTAAATACTGGTAAAAATTTTTTTTTGTGTCATGGTTTCCTTTGTTTTCTACTAGCATGGGAAATTGTTTTTAGGCATATAGTCACAGAAAAACTGCTTTAAGTTGTTAATTAAACCTTACTGACAGTGAAACCTAGTTAGTGCACACAATTATTCAGCTTTAAAACTTGCGAAGCCAAACATGACAACAGATTTAGTTGTTGTTAAAGTTCCTCTATTTGGTATATGAGTTTTGTGAATCAAAAAAAGTATATCTTGTAATTTCATACAGGACCAGCTATTTAGAATCACTTTGGTGCACTTTGGTGCAATTTAAAAATGGCTGTTTTTTATTATTAACCATCATCTGGTGGCTTTTTTCCCCAAGAATACAGAGAAAAGAAAACATATCCAGTCATATACTTATATATTTAACTACCATTCTACAGTTGAACTAATTTAGTCTCATTACTATATACATCATTTGATACCCAGTATATTAAATACTGCTGCAACAATATTTTTTAAACATAAATTACAATCTAGACAGTTCCAAACAACAATTATTATTAACCCTGTTTCACAAACACCATATTTGTTTAGAATATTGGAAATTTGCAATTCTGATTGTAATTTTAACAACTGTTTGTCTGCTTTGGTCACTTATTTAATTAAAACGTAAAGTGATTGTGGGAAAATATTTCCATTTAAAGCTGTTGGACATTATTGCATAGTAACTAGGAAATATATTTTGTATTTTTTTTTATGTATTTAGTTAAAATAGAAAATTATTCAAGTCACTAAACCATACTTTAAGTATTAATATTTTCTGTAATTTTCCCCTGTTTCCTCACCAATCAATCACTTTACAAAGAAATTAAGTCTAACTTAGAAGGACCATATTGAATGTCAGTGTATTTTACAACAACTATGCAAAGGCTTCAAGTTCCTGTATCTGCACACTTGATGGGTTATAATAGCTGTGACCTCTCCAGTCATGTGAATAAAGATATCCATTTTGCGGAACACGCTCCCATTGCCGTATTCTCTTTGCAGGGCAAGTCTGTGGCCTCTCTCCTTTGAATGTATCGCGGTAAGTTGTGTCCAAATACATATCGCCAAGCGATCGTGATGGAACAATTTGTCGAACTGGCAATGATCTTGGAGCATACTGACCTTTGTAGTGGGCATGTGTTGTTGACTCACCTTCAAACTTAGTGGTAGGAGGTCTGTAGGAGTCAGTCGGCCCAACTTTACCAACTGGACCAACATCCCATGCCTTGTACGCCTCTCTGTGTGTAGTCTTGTCATCAAATGGCTGACCAGATGCAATGGTCTGAGCAATTGGCTTGGCACTCTTCGCTGGTAGTACTCCACTGCGGTCTGGATAGTCATGCTGGAATGTTGTCTCACCGTCCATCTTTGCTGTAGGGGGTTGGTAAACTTCTTTATCTCTTGCTGGTCGACGGGGAATGTCCCATTTTCTATATGAGACCCCATAGGAGGTGTCACCTTCAAATGGTGCAGATTTCATCAGTTCTTGTTTAGGTTTAAAGCTATCTGGAGGTCTACCACCACGGTATTCATAATCATGCTGGAAGGTGGTTATGCCCTTAAAGGGGCCACTTGTGTAGGGCCTTTGTAGGGGCTTAGCCGATTTTCTGGGCTCAACATTTTTCTTTGTGTAATCAATCCTTGTAGTAGTATCCTTTTCCATAGGAACATTTGGCACTTTTAGATCTGAATGCGGAGGTCTGATGATGTTCCGTCTTGGTTGATAGTATCCTGGATAATCAGTCTGGAAAGTGGACTTTCCGTCCATCTTGCCAGACAAACCCAACGGTTTGTGGTCCGGTTTCATGCTATTTCTCAGGGCAGACTTCAAATCCCACGGCCTATAAGTGTCTTGGTAGTCTGTGGTGTTGTCAAAGGGGCCTGCATGTGCCAGGAAAGTCACGGCTGGTTTTGCTGAGGCAGCAGGAGGGACCATTTTGCCAGGATAATCGTGACGATATGTGCTCTCGCCATCAACTTTACCGTCAGGCTTTCTGTATTTCTCGGGCGCTCTCTTGTTTGGTCGAGCATACTTGTGCGGAACGTAATTCTGTTTGTAATTAGTGTTCCCATCAAATGGCCCAGACGGTTTTATCTCGTATGCCGGCTTGAAAGGCTGTTGCCGAGCGAGGGGATGCTTTTGATAGCGATCTTTGTATTCGGAGAAAACACATGGTTGCGTAGGGCCACGAGATTCGGGTTTGTGAGCACAACGATGCCTCCTGCAAGAAAAGTTATAAACGTATTGAGCTGGTAGTAAAACCAACATCAATTCAAGACAAAACTTCAACGCAGAAACACGAAAATAAGTTATTTCAAAGTTGTTTCAAAAACAGCAATTCAGAGGTTAAGAGCAAAGGATGAATATGTCGGGGAATATGAATTTCAATGGCGGCAAAAACACGACCAAACACAACCGTTAACATTTTGAATAATCAGCTGAAAACTTACCCACAAGTACAGATTTGGCAGATACAGAGTGCTTTTACCATCTTGATGAAAACAAATTAAAAATCGTGAATCAGGTAACGCAAAATTACAAAGAAAAACCACTAAATCTTTCCTCGACCTGAATACATGACCACGATCAGTTGTTTGCCGTTTGTTGTTACCATTGCCGCGTCCTCGTTGCCACGCGCGAGCTTGAGAACAATTGAACAACAATGCTAATTGTTTTGAAGGATTCTGATTGGTTATGATAGGAAATGGCCAGTTTCGGCTCTGTGGACATATTGTGACGTGCCGGGTAATCAGCCGTTATCAAACAAAGCGAGAGGCGATTTGTTTTTCTAAAATATCAGCTCAATATAAAACTAAGCTTATGTTAAACAAAGAATTCTACAAAATTCATTTGCAAATGTATTAAAACTAAAATAGAAATCTTGTTGTTTTGGGTTTCTGATCACTCAGTTCTCAAAATAGAGTTGGCAGACCACGGTGCTCTTTGTTTGATTTTAGTCACCACAGTGACAAAGTTAGGAAAACAGCTGGACTCAAGGCAAATATATCGCTTGAATAAGTAATAGGGTTTCCACTACAGATTTTTAATACATGTAAGAATTTTTTTCAAAAAAACTGAGGCATGAGACTGAAAATTGCCCAAAGTTTAAGAAGATGCTAAAGACATTGTGAGGCCGACGAAAGGTGAAGAACTTTTGTTTTGGATACTGCACAAGATCAAGGCGATACCTTTTTTTCTCGGCCAATGTTCATTAGTGTAGTATCGCCGTTTAGTGTTGCGCATATACAAGTTTTTTTCAGATCTTTTTACAACTTGCTAACAATTATGTTTAAGAGTATTTCAAAAGAACATTTGCGGCTGAAAGTTATACGTTCTTACCTAAAAAAAAGATTGTATTAAAAAGTTCACTTAAAAACTGATGAGTAATGTGGCGAACCTTTTTCTGTTTCCCCTGTGCTTTTCAACTGCTTTTTTGAAGAATAGACGACACTTGACAGCTGATAAAGCCCTGGCTAATGCCTGGGTTAATTTTACAAGTGGCCTTCGTACACTATTTTAGTTTCGCTTTTAAGGCCCTGCCTTTGTTGAAATGTTCCGAACGACCTCTTCTATAATTAATTTTATCGAAACCAACTGAGGTGTTTGTGGTATTCGGGTAGGAAACAAGATCAGGTCTGCATTAGTGTTTGGGTTTTTTTTGTTTGTTTTTTCTTGCATTTTTAGAATAAACTAGACAAGGAGTTCAGGCAATGAAATTCTCTCCCTCGTGACCGCAAACTTAGAGAAAAACAATCAGCCCCTGGCGGCACGGCACATGGAAGAGAAATTTCCCTGCCGTCGGCAGTCGGAAAAATAATAATTTCTGATCTTGAACGATCAAGCCCGCTCAGTGGGCTGAGCTACAGTTCAATCGGAAAATGCAAATCGCACATTTTCGGACTGCCCGGTAGTAGTTTCGCTTTTAAATAGACTGGCCAGCCGCCCAACTCTTCATATGACGAGATATGTGAAGGTACCGTAACTCAACCGAATTTTGTCTAGGCAACAACTCGCTTTAATAGATGGCCTTTCAACAACAAAACCAGTAAGACTAAATAAACTAAATTAAAACTAAAACTAAATTAACCGGTAACTACGGAACTATTCAAACAAAAAGTTGCAAAACGAGCAAATTCGAAAAGACATATGCAAATGTATGTACAACAAGCATATGCAGACGTATGCCAGATGTTTGCTTTATTTGTTTTTCACTCTTTGCAATCGTTCATTGATAAAACTAACCCTATTTTTGCGTGATCAGGTGATTGTGAATTGGTTGGCAAGATAATTCAGCAGATAAAAGCGGGATTATGAACTTATTACTTTAAGAAATATGTTTAAAAACGCGGCTTTTATAATGAATGATACTTACAAGTTTGTTTGTCAGTTTTTTCTTTTTCTTTTTTTTTCGCCGGACAAAGGAAAAGAAGAAAGAAAGTTTACATTGGTCACCTTGTTTTATCGAGTTCGGGCCGGAGTGGGGGGATACTCGGCATTTAATAAAACTTGATAGAGTCGGGGAGTTGGGAGAGCCCAGGGTTAGGGAGAAGGAAGATGTGCGTCTAAACAGTGACTTGAACATATTGAATGAGTTAAAGGCCATGCATGTATGTAAAACGGAATCTAGAGCACGTAAATGCTGTATATGAAAGCCCTGAGGTGTTTACCTACCTGGCGCTCGTGAGAGGAGAAGGGGGTGGGGAGTATGACTCCCTTACTAGGGGGGGAGTATGGAGGCAGACGGCTAACTGGCTGATACAGAATTGCGGTGAATCGCTCGCAACTTCAAAGTTTGTTAACACTCTTTCGAGCTCGTAATTATCTATACACATGAAAGAACGCACATCACTTTCACATTGTGAAAACGAAAAATAAAAACACCATATATTTTCAAAATTTATTAATAGTCCCTTATTTTAAAACAGGAATGGAGTATCTTAGCTTTCAACAGCTTTCTTGCATCCTGATTTCACGCACAACGTTCCCGGCGTTAGTAACCTGCAATCAGGCCTTCGTGGGGTCTCGTTATTTTTTTTTTCGCGCCCCCAAGAAGGCCTGATCGCAGGTTACGGCCTGAGGGACTCAGTCCAATGGCGCCCATTCCGGCCCCAGCAGGAGAAACAGAATTTGGTCGCGCGCGCTTCTAGTTTTGGCGGGAAAAGAGACAACGCACGTCAAGTTTTCAAAGTACAAAGTACACGTAGTCTCGGCTTTAAACTGACTCAAATCGCACATTTCGCATCACCTTAATGGTTTTTCTTGCTATAGTGCAGGCTAGTTGGAAACCGAAGTACATGTGTCTTCTGCAGAAAAAGATCCTTGGAACTGGTAGGAACGTTGAATTCTGATTAGAATAACTAGAACGCAACCAATGAGTACGACCCCTAAAATCCAAATAAAGTTGTTCTGGTTTTTTGATCAATTACCTATCAATACACAAAACATTTTCTGGTCAATTTCATTTTATACGAGTTTGCATATTAAAGTCAACATGGCAATAGTCGGGCTCGTTTAATTTTAAATATTTTTGATAATTATAAATATTGACTGCTTGTACAACTATATAAATCATTGTGTCGAAGCAGCTGCACTTCGCTAAATTCACGGCAGAGGTTGTCCGGTATTCTGTATGCCTGATAACTAGCATAGTGATCAACATCAAAAGACCGTATGCCGACACAGAAAAATCAAATCAAAATTGTTTAATTTTACTTTTAGTAAATTACATGTAAGTCAACTGTTTTTAAAACCTGAAAGCTTGGTGTGGTTGGACTAAGTGCAGTTATTCAATGGTCGATGAGCAGAATTATCAATGATTTTTAAACAAATCAACACTGTTCTTGATAAAACAGAATTTTGATAATTTATATGCCAGACTGTTTTCACAGAATGACGCTTTTCTTCTGACCTTCTCTGAAACGGAACCGGCCCAGGTTTTATGGAAGGATGCTAAAACAGTAACATCAATCAAATTTAGTCTTCGAAACTTTCATAAAACAATTTGAAATATATACTATTAAACAGGAAAATGTTGTTTCAGAGATATTTAAAAGCAAAACAAAACACACATTCCACAGATGGCTAGCAGTCCCATTCGTTGTTCCTTAGTAGGTCACTTACCCGGCATCAAAGTTGGTGTTTTCCAATAATTGGGGCAGTCGCAAACTCCGTCCGTCCACTCTATTGCAAGAGTTGGCTACCTAAGAACAACCATTCACATGTTTCTATCATCACGATTACTGAGAGCAGCGTCAAGAGGAAAGGTACTTCTAATTTGTTCAGGGTTAAACATGATTTATATAATCAGTAACTCAACTACAAGATACACTGCAGTTTGCTTCAGTTTGTTCGAAAAAACTAATGCTAAAAAAGGACAGGTTTCAGTACTGCTTTTTGCTACAGTAATGTTACTTACAGAAATGTCTCAAATTGAAGCAGCTGTAGTTTTTACACACCTGTATACCTGTCTCCCAACCCATCTCACATCTGCTCGCCTTTTAATCTGTGCTAGAGTATGGTTTCTGAATTTTAATCAAAACTGGATTTTAATAACAAACAAAACAATAAGTATTGTTTAAAGTTAATTGGATTTGAAAA
This sequence comes from Umimayanthus nakama, assembly GCA_027574985.1. Classification (NCBI taxonomy): domain Eukaryota; kingdom Metazoa; phylum Cnidaria; class Anthozoa; order Zoantharia; family Parazoanthidae; genus Umimayanthus; species Umimayanthus nakama. The sequence continues at coordinate 3,272 of JAOBRG010364104.1, read as the reverse complement.
GGTTTAGTGAATTCTTCATTTAATAACCTAACAAAGTTTTGCATACTACATTTAGATCCATCGTTTCGGTTATACTAATAGCTCCACTGGCCAGTGCAAGTGAATGCAAAGCATACTCAGGTGTAATTAGGAGGCCTTTGAGCTAGAGCATGCAGGATTAGGCGAGGTAGGGTGGGGAAGGGGAAGAGGGAGGAAGGGGGAGGAGCTAGGTGAAAATAGGGATGGAAAGGCAATTAAGGGGGAGAGGGTTGGGGGGAGTTTAAAGAAAAGAAGAGCTTCTTATTTGTATACTTGTTTTCTTTTCGTAAAATCATTACCAGAATACGATACGTTTCCAGGCTTTTGTGTTTTCTTTTCTGTTTCTTGGTTGTTTCGAATTTTTTTTTTGCGTGCAAAAACTTTATACCCCAACTAGTTTTTGATGTATTTTCTTATCTCAATTCACTGCTTGAAACCACGTTAACGTTCTGATGATCCGTTTTAACTGAAATACATCTGTTGAAATTTCAAGAAAAAATCGCTTATTGTTATAATATGGTTAAAGCTCACTTTAGTACCCTAAGAACTGTGATCTGTAATCTTTCGTCGCAGTTGCCACCGATATTTGTTGGCCGGATTGATGCACAACGGTAGTGTTTTACATATAGTTGAGTCTGCTAGAAAACTCATTCATATAGCAGGTTTTTCTGGAACAGTTGGATGTCCATGGATGATCAATTCCATTCCCCTGCATCGCACACCACCTCAAGTAGAGTCCACAGGGTATCTACACCCGCGAGTACACGAGAGGGGCGCCTTTCCCGCTTGCGAAACGCCTTCGCAGTGCGGCCAGGAGATAAGCCTCTTTACGGCAGTCAAGTCATCTACACAAAGGATGCTCAGCGTGTTCTCAGGGCTATTCGACAGTTATCTGACAGACAGAGAGGTCAAACGATTTCTTCACCATACTTCTATAGTAACAGGCTTCTAGCTTGTGGTAAGTACACGCATATATAATTAACGTGATGTACAGCGGCAAAATGATGTTCACGTATATCCGGCGACTAGTAAAACAACCGATCTTTTTAAGTTAAAATTGGATAAATATCAATCAGTCAACATAGTGATCCTTGGAAGACTTTTAAAAAAAAACTTTCAAACACAATATGTTGAAACATAGGGCTAAGAAATAAAATATTGGTTTTGATTGTCAAAAGCTGAAAATATAACTACATAGGTATGTACCGTCCCGATTTATTGCCGGTACAGAGACAGTCCCAATTTATGACTTTTAAAACATAAAAAAACCCGGGACGTCCCAGTTTTCTAGAACTTCAGCCGGTAAACATTCCTGTTTTAAAAGTATTAACTGTTTTTGAAGACATAAATCAGTATTTTAACAGGTGGATTTTCTGCAAAATTAGAAAAAATTTTCTTACTGGTTTGAACCGTACTTACGCAATGGCTCCTGGATTTCGGTGCGGAGTGCAGTGAACGACCGTAGTTGTCCTAATGGCTCTGTAAAAGGGTTTATATTTGGTCTGCAGCGGGGGGAGGGGGATTTAAGTTGATAACGAAAGTGTCCTGATTTCTAATTTCCAAATGTTGGTAGGCATGTAACCACTAAAAATCGTTAACTACTTTTAAGCGTCAAATTTTGTCGCAATGTCTCCTTCCCAAGCATTATGGAATGTTATTATGGTTGGTGAACGTCAATGTTTTAATATTCTCAAATGAACGGATTTTTGGCTATGCTGATCAGTAGGAAGAGTTTGAAGTCCCTTAATTACCCCTCGATTCAGGTTAAAGTACTCCTAAAACAATGAGCATAAAAGACTCAAGTATTATCTTATTTTAACCAGAACTGTAGACTGATACTGACAATTTGTTATGGGTTTGGTGAAGGAAACCCAAGCCAAATTCCAGGACCTTCTGGGGCGGCAAGACTTGACGAAGACTTGTATCACAATATCAATAAACAAGAAAAAATAGAGTTGCAGTCCCAGCCACTTCAAAGTGATATAGACTTTGCTGCACATTCCACTGGTTGCAACATTGGTAATTCCCGGCTTTCTTTCGATTGCAAACGTCCACAAACTTCAACCGCGCCCAAAGCTGCTTCAGAACTTTGTGGGATCCAAAAGAGAATACTCGCCAATAAGAAAAGGTTCGTCTACTACAGATCTTTTCAATTTAGAGTATTAAAGAGAAGCCTAGCTCCCTTTTAACATATCTGAACGTTTGTGTTTTTAATACCTTCAACTAGACTAGGTCGTGGTCTTTTTAATTTCTTTTATAATTACTATTACTGACGCAGAATCAAGAAACTATCAGAGCACCTTAAAACTAGAAAAACAAGCAAATCTTAGTTTGCGTTCTTATACGAGAACATAAATTCAGGTCGGCTCACCGCAGGGCTTTCAATTAACCTTTACACATCAAACGCATGTTTCAGAGGTTGAGGGTCTTAGCCAGACCGCTATGAGCGGTTCAAAGTGATTTCTGTCCAGGACCGACCTCAAGTTTCGTCCTCAGCTAAAAGACCACAACATCGGCATTAGCCTACTCCTATTCACCCTACCCATAAGTGTGTGGGTCCTTTTAAGTCCCCCTATAGAACGTCGAGAGACTAGACCAACGGCTTAACATCCCTGTCCACGCACGGTGTACGTAGCAAAAGAAGGTCGCTCAATATTAATTCAACCTTCGATCAGTGAAGTCAGAAGGACGCAATCAGAGATCTCACCAACCCAGTGCGCTCACTTCGAAGTACGGTTACGTTGCAAACATAAACTGAGCCTTTTAGAGACATTTTACTCTTAATATGAAAATCTGGCACTACGAGAATGCACGATTTGCGTATTGCCACATAAATGTCTTCAAACTTTTTCTTTGATTTGCTTTTGGCAATAGTTTCACCTCTGATAGAAGGATAACAATTGGTTACCTTTGCTTATTCTCCGGTGTTGCTTTCAACGGTGTTGATAGTTTTCCCATTAGAGTAAAGTATCAAAATTTTAAGAGTTTCAACCTTGTATAAAGGCGCGCTTCTCTTCAGTTCAGTTCAGTTTATTTGATTCACCACAGACATTACAAACGCATAATATACTTTTTTACAAACTTAAGTGTCACTGTCAGAGAAAACCGGGCAGAGCCAAAAGATCGGGGTCGGTCGATTTCCTCCACCTCTTAGGATTTTGAAAGCTATCCGAAACTATTACGAATGGCAACATTTGTAGCTTTTTGTAACTTTTCGTTTCTGAAATAACAGCTACCACAAAATTTGCCCTAAA
>JAOBRG010364093.1:0-12357 GCA_027574985.1 Umimayanthus nakama | reverse complement strand
AAGAAAAAGAAGAAGAAGAAAAAGAAGAAGAAGAAAAAGAAGAAGAAGAAAAAGAAGAAGAAGAAAAAGAAGAAGGAGGAGAAGGAGGCAGAGCCAAAGCAGGAAGAGGAGCAAGAGGAGGAGCATATCGAAGAGCAGCAAGAGCAGAAGGAACAGGAGCAGGAGAAGAGGAAAGGGAGCAAGAGGAATAGGCTGAGGAGGAGAATGAGCAGGTGGAGCAGGAGGGGGAGAAGGAGCGGAGCAGTACAGGAGGAGGGAAATGGATCAGCAAAAAGGAGTCCTGAGCAGGAGGAGGAGCAGCAGGAGCAGAAAGTGGAGAAGAAGGTGCAGGAAGGTATACAGAAAGACAGAGCAGGAGGAGCAAGAGGAAGTTCAGGAGAGTTAGGACGAGAAGGAGGAGGAAGAGCAGGAGCAGGATTAGCAGAAAGGGGAAGAGGTGGACGAGGAGCCCTATGAGATGGTGCACGAGGAGAAGGAGCAGGAAGGGGGGTGCTGGAGGAGGAGGAGGGGCATGAGGGGGTGCCGGAGGAGGAAGGGCAGTAGATACAGGGGCAGGAGAAAGAGCAGGAGGAGGAGAAGAGGCAACAGTTCTTGTCCTATCTTCTAAAAATCACACGTGCTTTATTGATAAAACTACAATAATTAGAATAAGTGCATTTTCTTACTTATGCAGCTAGCAAATTAAAAAGTTTTGAACGGTTACCTTGAAATGTGCTGTTTTCAAGTGGTGCTAAACAGTATGATTTTTAGATTAAGTCACAGGACAAGCCCGTCAAATTAGAAAATACTTTATAGTGTAATACAAGTAGCAACTGAATCGGCCACGAAGGCGTTTTACAACACTGGAAGCGTCATTTTTTAGGTATTATTTCACCTTTTAACCAAATTCCCACACAACTACTTGTATCGGAGTATGTATCCGTGCAGGTTTTTATTTGATTCGGGAAAATATCAGGGCGATCGCGCGAGTTTCGTAGAGCCATGGTTTATACTTTAAAAATAATAATCATAATGAAAAAATAATTAATTAATTAAAAATTATAACCAAATATATGAACAAGTAAACAAATAAACACGAATAAATGTATCATCGTTATCTGGTATGTATTCCTTACTGAATTTAGGTTTAATCAGGCCATCGTCCGCATTTTTGAAATGCTTGTTAACGTGACATTTTGTCCACCCTATTTTGGTGCTGGGTAATCATTCAGAACTTTATGAACTTTACACAACTTCTCTTTGCCAAAATTAAACATCCTAAGGTGGACGCGAGATCTAAATAAATTCAAGTCAGGCCTCAAAAAATACTCCCAGTTAAGATCTAGCGAGCTTAACTAATCTTATTGCCTTTAATATTTACAATATGTCTCGTCTTAGTATTATTCAACTTTAGATTAAACTAATTTATGTATTGTATTTAAAATTACTTTAAACAGAGCCCCATTCAAACAAGCTTATCTCTGTATAAATATTGTTGAAACAATTAAATAAATATCCAAACGATAAACGTGTCGGTACATTGAGATAGCTTTTCAAATTTTCGCATCTCGAATGAATCATCGACTATGGGGACAAGAATCCATTTCGGGTATCAGCATATTGACGTCTTCATGCACAAGTTATAAATTCAAAAGTGTTAACAAACCTTCGGCCTTAGCATCAGCCGGTGATGGCATTTTCTCCCACATGTTTCCCTTGAGGTCCTCCATAATATCCATGATGCTTGTCGCCCTAGGTGTCAATCAAAACGTAAGTATTATGCTGTGTGGCTTTTGATTTTGATCAACTTCTATGTGGAAAATCACCTAGTTTTAACCAATGGCCGTTTTTATACTAGAGACGGCTAAGACGTCTAGATGACCTTAACGTATATATAATTGTTAAGGACGTCTAGTATAAAGACGAGATGGCCTTATTGACGGTCTTTGGTGAGATATCACTAGTGCACTTTGGTTTGCAGGTCGCCATATTGACTCGTGGCTAGTCCACACGGATTTGTCATCGAGCTTCGGTTTCATGTTAGCAAGGCCGACATTTTCTGGACGTCTCATCTTGACAGCTAAGCCGTCTGGCAAAATAAGGTCGACGATAAGGGCATCGTTTTGATGTCCTTGATTTTAGACGTCTTAGCCGTCAGACGTCTAAGCCGTCTGCATATTTTCTCGACTTTATACTACAAGTTTAGGACGTCTTAGGAGCTTAAGGTCATCTAGACGTCTTAGCCGTCTCTAGTTTAAAAACGACCAATGACACGATACACCACATTGTTAATAAGGTCTTCCCTAACAACCCCCCCCCCCCCTATCGCTGAAATAAAACGGTAAAGTTAAAATACGGAAAAGCTAAGAGTTTGATATAAAAATTACTGATGAAGATGACTTCTATGTCCAAAACATTTGGATTTAATAAATTTGTGTTTTCAGTTTTCCGTTTTAACTATAACAGAAATTACACTTTGTTTACAAAATCGTTCAGATGTAGAACTGAATGCTGGCTTATGAGACTTAGCCCTGGTGAAAAACAGATACTAATATTACCTTGATAATGATAGAGCAAAGATTTGGTTATTACCCGTGCCGATGGGCAACCAGTTAAGGTTTCGGATCTGTTCTTTTTGTTGTTCGCATTGCGTTTGACCCGTGCCCGTACTTGGTACATGCGAGACTCTGAGTGATATCAACTTGGAGAGCGTGGGTGCCTCAAAAGCACAATGTACAGGCCCTCAGACTTACGCTGATCAGCTGAGCTGTGTTCATTATTCAATTGTTTAGGTTGCTTTGTAAACCTTAACAAACTTCGATTGTTTGTGAAGAATAGTGCTGCGGAAAGTCTTAAAAAGATCCAGTGATTCGTTTTCAGAAAGCTTATCTTTGAACATTGGTTATATTGTGAAGTAAACTTTTTTATCTATGGGGTCAAGTACTGGTCAGCCGGACGGGTGTCACGATTGTCTAGCACAAGCGTTACGCGAAAGTAGCTCTGAGCTGCCGTTAAGTGCGATCGAGGTATACGCTATATGTTTCATTTTAATTTTGAAAGGCACAAGTTAAAGCTTTTTATTAGCCTCTTGTATTTTGTTTTACGAATTCGATATCTACGTTTTCGATACAAAATCATACAACGAACCTTGGATATAACGAAAAAGTTTCCCTAGTCCCTTGGCTATTCGTTAAATCGGGGTTTCACTGTAAAATATAAGAGCATTTAGGCTGATTATAAAACCAAAGTTCGCTTAAGAACGTGCTGTTATAATAGCAAAGACGATACATTTCGCACTATGGTAAACATAACAGTGTCTTTCAGTTGATTAAGTGTAAGGCTTATTTGGGTTCATAGGTCAACTAGATAAGAAATCGCCTTTGAACCTACACAGACGCACACTGATTCTGGAAATACAATAATTGAAAAAAATTTAGAGTGGGCTCACACAAAACAGAAAATCCACCAAATGTGGAAACTATCTTTGAATATCGCAGTGTTATTCATAGTACAGTAGCTGAACATCTCTAAAATGGGTACAAACGAAACAGAAGTTGTTGATGTTATTATAATTTATTATCTGTAAACAATCTTTGAACGTATAGTACATGTATACAGCTTCTGCTTAACAAAAAATGACCCCAGACTTCACAAGTTGACATACATGAGAAAACTGCGACAAGAATGACCAATTTCTACTTTTTATTTTGTAGCAGAAGTGCGAAGGATTGTTCCTTTACTAAGTCGCTTAGGCCCGTTTCAAACGCCGTGCTACAGTCGTGCTAACTCACCCGAACTTGGCAAACTCGACTGTGGCACGACTTTAGCACGGCGTCTAAAACCAACCCGCGCCAAAAAAGTGTAGCACGGCAAGCTCACCCGTGCTACACGACTCCAGCTCGCGTTCGTTTTAGACGCCGTGCTAAAGTCGCACCAAAGTCGTGCTGAATTTGTTGCATAAATTATAAATAAACTACAAACGTGGTCTAACCGGTTTTGATTTTCTGGAAACAATCAATGTTGCGCCGAGTCCGACCTTTAGTTCGACTCAAATTCGGTGTTTGAAATCAAGTCGAGCGAAAGCTGTGCTACAGTCGAGCTAGCTTGGCACGACTGTAGCACGGCGTTTGAAACGGGCTTTAAGTTCGACCTTATGTTAAAGCAATGTATAATACAGCAACTCGGAGCTTGGGCGACCTGTGCTCAACTTAAGAGTGTTTGGTCTCCCACGTGGATGCACTATCCACACATTCTGATTTCTGTTGCCCAATTGCACAATTCGCCAGCAGGTAAGGTTCAGCAACAATCTTCGATATCAGTGTGAACTCACTAACATTTCTAAAAGCAGCCTAACAAGGGCTGGTCGATCACTAAATACTTCAAAAAGCACACCATTTACTGTCGTGAGTGGCTGCTAAATACATGTAAAAGAGAGCAAGAAGATCTTTATTACCCAATTAGGAACTACAATGTTGCATTGAAACGCTTTCCTGCAATACAAATTGATTAGTTGAAACTGACTATGACGAAATCATCATCTCGATTTTGTCGAGTACAGTTTCAGTGAGTTTTACAATAGTTGCCAACTTCTGTTTGAAGCAAATTGGCTGGTTACTCCTCAGCTTATCTGACAGATTGTTTTGTTCAATAGACGTACAATATCATATCTATTTAATCGTTATTTTTTTTGTAAGATTACGCCAAGAGATAGACACGAATTTGGCCGCCACACAACCTAGTATTGCAGACCGGGATTGCACATAAAAAGCATACAACTTGGCAGACGAAACTATTGTTTAGATGTTACAATTGCCCATTAGCGAGTTTGCAAGACTGATTAAACCTGGTTTTCAAATTCACTGCGTCTCCTTATAATCCAAACAGCAAGTTTTAGATATTTTATTGCTCATAGATCCCTTGAAGCAATAGTGAAACTTTCGTAGTTGTACTGTTTTAAGTTAACTGTGATGCCCTTAAATCTGTTTTACCATTCGACACAACTTAGTTAAAATCAAATGTTTCACTGCATACACTAGCATACATACAAAAGTATACACACAACATAGAGCACTATACGATTGTGTTTCAGACACATGGCACAAAGGTTACGAATACCAATAAAACGTGCAGACAATTTCTGAAATTCCAACACATGATCCTCCACACTATGTGTATGATTTTGCGCCGTAACTGTTTATAAAAAATAAGTATAAAAACCCAAAATAACAAGAAAGGAGCGTTTATTCTCAGTCAGTCTCGCAAATTTGCTTGCAAATTCTATTTGGTTCACTCGGCATGGTCCTTTAGTCCACAAAATGGTGTCACATGGCGAGCAATTTAATCAACTAAAACATGATGTAACGAAATTTCGAGTCTAGAAATGTGTCAAGTCTATCTGACAGGTGAAAATTTCCCTAAGGTCATTAGTGAAACTTAATATGTAAACGATGAGTTTCATCAGTAAGCTTGTAAGGTTTCTTGCTGAAGCGTGAGTGAGTTTGAAGGAAAAGCTCCCGCGAGGGGACTGGAGTGTGGCCGTCAAAGAAAAACAGTTCAGATTGTCACAGGCCTTAATTAATTGAACCGGTAATGGATTTTACATACATACACATCAAAGCGTTGTTAAATGTTTGCGACAAAAGCGTCCAGTCATTGTAACGAGTGTGGGGTGGTCATAATATCAACCGAGGCCTTTCACCTTCCTTTGTATTGAAAAAAACATCAAATCAAGTCGTTTAATACGCGCATCTCTAAAACAAAAAAGTTGACCAAAAATTATTAGAAGTGTAAAGAAGTTCCATTAAAATATAAAGCATTAACTGGAATTCTAGTGTCGTTATGAGGTCGATTTTTATATAAAGGAAGCATACGATGGTTCTGTTGTTTTGTCTGCTGCTCAGTTTGCAGCCAAATAAGTCGGTATTTTGCAAATCGATCTGTTGCTGAAAGATTGAGGAACACAGGGCAGTAGCTCAACTCCAGACAATGAACAGGTCTTGCGTATTGTTCAATATTTTACACCGCAGAAGAACGCTCAAAGCAGAGCCGAATAGAGTACCAAAGTGAGTAGACAAGTTAAGGTTTCAGTTTTGTTAGACAATGATTTATGATTCCAAACACGCTTCCGCGCAGAATAAGTTGTAAACAGGAAGGTCTGACAGAACCGACTGAGCGTTTAAGTGGGTTTTGGCAATGCCACTCGAATGGGTTTCAGAGTGATATCAAAACATAGAATTTACTCTTATCTCACGATATCGCGTGCACGGGTGTACATTGTTACATTTGGAAGGCTGTTTATTTAAACGAATCACGCGACAAACTTTGTTTAAGGCTAGAAAAAGCAAATGTTGATTTCGATTTCGTTTCCGTACTTGCGATCCGTCTGATCAGTGAAGGAGGAAAAATATGTCTGGGAGCGCGATTATTGTTTACTGCGTACATTCAGTATCTTTTTCTGAGACTTCATTGACACAGCAGAAAGATAGGGCGGAAGAAATTGGTGTGATCTCTTGTACATGGTGTTTTAAAGGAGCACAACTTACAATCACGCTATGCTGTGCTGGTGTGTTACGATGCAAACATTGAATATGATATGGTAAACTTCTCGCTCAGTAAGGCCGTACACTGGTGTCGAAACAATGCCCTAGGCCCATTTAAACTCAGCAAACCGAACAAACTTAGTACAATCTTGCAAGCATCTACATGCGATTCTCGTACAAACAAACCTACGTCTGCTATATTTAAATTTATGAGATTGTAAATACAAACTAAGTGGTGTCTTGAGATGTCCAAACAGAAACTACAAATGAGAGTATTTCGAAGTGTTACAAGTGATCGAAATTAAGCAGTTTTACCTTACTTTGTTCCCCGCAGGAACAGTCGTTTGACAGAGGACTCTTTCAACCCGCTTTTTACCTGTTATGTGATTAGGTTCCTTTGCGCAAAACCTCGAGTGAAGCGCTACACGTCTTAAACAAAGGCGCCGCCTTAATCTGTCATCTGCAACCCAATCACACATCTGTGCGATCTGTCACTTCAACGTGCTATTTTTAATTGGTCAAAACATACAAAAATGGCACGCAGGTAGAGCGAACTTGTGTCACGCGAAGTAAAATATGAATTTAATTTTAAACTGATAGTATTCACTGTAGATGAAGTTGTTCCCTTACGATATATCTTTAAGCCATTTACTTACTAGGGAAATACCAAGTTATATTGCTCAGTTGGAAAACTAGTGAGGCGATATACAATCGTCTGACAGTCAAGATGTTTGCGAAGCTATAAGTATTACAAATAAAACCGCAAAACATACAGCTACGCAATTAAGACTTTTCGTTCTTGTGTTACGCGAAACAAGTTATGAATTTAAACTTTAAAACTGAACCGAACGCGCAAAATCTCGTTGTATGAAGCTATTTGCTTTTCACAAATATCTAATATCTTCAAACTATACTCAACAGGTAAATACCAAATGATATTGCTCAGTTAAAATACCTGTCGTATGACAGTTCAGAGATGTTTGTGAAAACTATTGCAACATCGTGACGTTAGTTTACTGTCGAATTAGGACGCATTCCAATAATATCTTTTGAAATGGCAGTAAACTAGTCGTGAATAAAAAAACGACGGCAGAAGCTTTTTGAAAAGATAAGAAAGCAGTTCCGCAACGTTGTGGCTGCAGCCGCATTAGCAAATACTAATACAAACTTATGTCATTGCGCGAGCGACACCCTCAGATAATTCTGAAACTTTGCTAGAAGTTATGGATGGCTTGAACACTTGACTTAGAATTTTCTTCATAGTAAGACAAGGGTTATTTTGCCTTGAATTATAACGCATTGTCCTTTTTTTCTAAGTTATAGTTAAAATGTAAATATTAATATTAATAGTATTGTGCAAACTAGTCGTTAAGGAGAGAAATGCAATCCAGTTGAAAATATCTTTATGTGTGGTATGACTAATTTATATTCCTATAACGTTGGTTTTCGGTGTCAATCCGTTTCTGCTTTTGTTGCTGTGTAATCTCTTGTTCACTTTTTCAGAGTTTCCGGGGTTCAGCTTTTTGTCAGAATATCCGGCTGTACGTGTCTTGAAGAGAGTCATTTCTTGTCTTTATAAAACCGTGAAGTTTATATTTTATTGTCAATATCAAAACAGGGCTAATCAATCATAAATGGCACTCTAAGTGCCATTGAATTCCTGGTGCTTCTTAATTTGGATAATTTATTCCGATATACTGTCAAAACGTCGTAAAAGTTGTAAAACAGAAGAATAAAGCTCAGTTAAAAATTTGGAAAACACTATGTTTTACAGCGGATAAATAAAGTTCATTTTTTCTTTCACAGCGGTTGAATTTCATAAGGGTTGTAATACAGTTATACAAATGCCAATACAATTACTAATAGTAATATGAATTGCATTTTTTCATTCAGTTGTAAAAATGTTGGCAATATCTTTACCATGACGTTACTGACCTATTAACGTTAAATCAATCAATCAATCATTTGTTTGTAGCAGTAAGTGTCAGTAAGCAACATCGTTTCCAACCGCAAAATAAGCTTAATCGAGACGCGAAAATTCTATGTATGAATATTAAAATTATACAAAAGATTATAATAAAGGAGAAAGTCAAACTAGTTTACAGTTAAAGCTAAAACACGAACAGTTGATACTAGGTAAATATGTACTACGCATGCGTGTTAGAAGACTGTATTTGTTTCATTAAATCAGTGCCGGAAACCTCCACCCATGCACGTGTTTGTCCCGTTGCTTTCTTTTGTGTTGGGGAGGTTGCACATATCGAATTGTTTGTTTAGGAAGTTATCCGATTTTGATCTCAATTTGGAATTTATATTTGCCCGAGTTAAATTTTTTGAAAGTATCGAAGATGCATGAGCCTGTATGGCAAATGCAATTTTAGCTTTCTGAGAAACCTTCGAGTGCAAATAAATCCCAAATTGAATGGGGAAAGTCGTTTATTTCTCTTCTCATAATACAAAATTCTGGAGGCAATTTGCCGGAAGTGACGAACGACGCGCGCTTTTTGTCATGTGATGAATAATTTTTTGTGCAACCCATAATATATTACAAACGTTCAAAGAAAATTTTCAAACAGCAAAGTTCTGAAACTCAAAGAGGGAAATGTTTGTAAGCTTTTTTCACAATTTATTTTTAAAGTATTTTTTCACTTTGTTTGGCTCAGGTTTTGCACTTTGTTAAGAAACTATGGCACTGCTTTCAACTAATCATAATCGAGAAGTATTGGGTGTTTTTACACTGGGTAGCTAAGCAAAACTCAAGTCAACTTTAATTTTGCTCAGCAAAAGATTCCAGTGTAAACACACCAAAAAGGTGTTATATGTTACTTTGCTAAGCAAATCGCTGTTGTGTGGCGCAGATGGAGCACGAAACTGCAGTAACAAATTAAAGGGCATTCCCATCGGAAACTTCATACAATTCTAAGCAAGTTTCAAGCCAAGAAAAAACCAGCCTTGAACACGACTTTAATATGCACCTAAAAACATAAAACCTCTCTAGAGGTATATCATTCTCCTTTTGTTCGCTTGTCAAAATCGTTGGAAGGGTATCATGCATGCACGAATCAACTGCTCGTCCAGGCGACCTTTTCTCCATCAATGCTCACTGCAACCTTTTAAGGCGCGGACATTCAACTGCAAAACAAACTATCGTCCAGGTGTTGAATATTGATAATTATGGATGAGATTTTAAAAATCATTGCTCAGTCTTCCACAGTAAATTTAACCCGTTGATGTGAGGCTTAGTGAATGTTTTTAGAGTTTTGAACTTTAATTTTCACTTAATAGCTATTTATTCTGGTTGGTGTGGTTCAAGTCATTACATACAGGCCCTTCAAAAACAATCAAGGCCAAAAGTTCCCTTCGCTCCTGGTTAAAATAAAACGCAAATGTCTTAACCAACATTTATTCCAACGTGAATAATATTTGCTCGTGCAAATCACTATCAGCTGATTAAAGGCCATTAAAGGCACTCAAGTAAAACTGCTAAGCAAAAAAAACTCCTAGCTAAGCTCAAATCAGTTTAGCTTGGCAAAATTCAAGCTCCGGTGTAAAAACACCCATTTTCATATGTAGTTGTGATTAAGATAAAACCATTTTAATGTGTATTTTACACCTCTGCCCCTTCCCAAACTTCCCCGCCCCCCGTCCTCCCTTATATTGGAAACGTCAGACGATTGATAGATAGTTCTATTTGAAACAAAAATTCGGTATGTATGACTTTCATATTTCGCAGCTGGACTTCATAACTCATTGGTACGAGACTTTATTATTTAGCCTGTTTAAAATTGGTCTTTCGTCTAAAAGGTAAAAACGACATTTCCACATTTCGCCTTTATTTCCAAAAATCAACAGCAAAACTATCGACTTTTTCCACGGCTTTCCCCTAAGAAACGTCACGACCAAGAAATCCATCCCCTACCTAAACGTGTCGGAATAACCTTTCTTGTGGAACAACTCGATATGTAAGGCTTTCCTTACACTTATCGTATTATCTCATGAAGACTGTTAGAAGTTTAGTTAAATTCATCTTATTTTATTTGCCTCATATATTACGAAGGAAAAGTCATTAGTCAAAATAAATTGATTATACCAAGAGAAGGGAACATGACTTTAACGTCCCAGTTTAGGCCTAGCCACTACATTTAAAAATATTACGATAATCTTAACCAGTATAAAATTGGAAAATGTAAAAAAAAGTGGTACATGTAAGCAAACAAGCACTGACTGTAGATTACAAACAAACTGAATTTCTTGCATTCTCACCCGGAGGGTTATAAGTTAACCTCTTAGAAACACACATATTAGCAAGGCTGCTTTGAAACAGTTTAGTTATTGGTAGTGGACTTTATTTCAGATGACAATGAATTCCATAGTTCAACAGTCCTATTGAAGTATGATTTTCTGTGTTCATAAGTTAAGTTATTAATAATGATTAGGGTCATAGTCTTGGCGTAAAATTATACAAAATTTTTCTTACATTCGTTGATGGTAGGATATTTATTCAAAGGGGTATGATTTATAAAATATTTGTTATAAAAAGTACTTGTTGAAACCTTGAAACGTGTATAACTGTGCTACACGAAATGCTCGTATCAGTTTTGATAACAAGGACAGCCACCCTGCAACATGACTAGACAATCAGTTGTGTCTATTCAGTGTATATCAAACTTTCAGTCTCTTAGCGAGGTGCCAAGGTTCTTTTTTTCCTTCCGTCTGTCTGTCTGTCTGTCTGTCTGTCTGTCTGTCTGTCTGTCAATCTATCTGAGTTTAAGGAGTTTAAACGATGGCGTTTTTGTAGACGCAAAGGGCCTCACATTTTGACCTTAAAAGAGACTAACGAAAAGCCCAACTCCCAAGACACGGTTTATATTCCTTGGGTGGTCTGAAAGCTTCTAGGTGTACTTTTGACTAAACTTATAAAACTTGAAATTAATGTTTGTAATCGATGAAACGTCTTAGGGGGGTCGGGGGAGGCAAAGGTCCCTAGCTCCTCCCCTTATACCCGGTGAATCCGCCACCGGCATTAATTTTGGACAAGAAATGATGTAATAGTTTTCGTTTAGCACTCGACGGAGCCGTGTTCCGTCCGTCAACACATTTAAAACAGGCAATTTTGTTATTATTTATTGTTGTAAAGAACAAGATATTGCCGGTTGGTCGCGAGTGCCATTGCCATTGGATCATGATAATCACTTCAAGAATGACATTCCTGGCCGTTTATTATTTCTATTGCCAAAATACTCAAAGCAAATATGCTTCTCGTGTCAAATCGGCATACAATATACTTACCAACCAACACCACTACAAGTTATAGTTTTAGTTTTAAGTTTAAAGCCTGCTTTATTCCTTTTTTGCATTGCCAAAACTCTTAAAACAATTCGTTGTTTTTCAGTTTTGAGCTAAACAAAAGCAACAATTTTATGTGTTAATTTTTTTCGTCAACAAAATTTGAAGCCATCAGACACACTTGTATTTTGGCAAATTACTCTCTAATCCGGACATCTAGAGCCTCTAAACTATACCAAATAAAGCAAGTACTTTTGTCTGCTAGAGCAGTCTGTTTTCGGATTATCTTCCACAGTAGATATACGTTTTGACAGTCGTCCACATAGGTACGAATGAAGCAGCGTTTACTTTACCGCTCAACAGCAACATCTCAGCAAAGCTCAAAACATCAATATGTATCTGCATAGAGAACCAAACTTCTTCTGAAAAACATACTGCAGTTGTGTTTGCCAGTGTAAATGATGAAAATGAAACGGTTACATGAAATGTTAGATAACTTAAATATCTGAGCGACTAAATCGAACGACGATTCTCCGCAAATTTCTTCATTGCT
>JAOBRG010364082.1:0-12358 GCA_027574985.1 Umimayanthus nakama | reverse complement strand
ATAGTAGGGAATAACTTGAGCTTATTGAACCCCATAGTTCCTTTCGGTTCCAGTATCGACTATTAACTATGACAACCTTTTTTGAAATAGCTGTATACGCGCTCATGTGCTTTTTGTGCGTGTGTTTGTGTGTTTGTTAGGGTGATTCTTAAAATTTTCTTGTAAAACGGACTCAATCATGGAAGTTGTATCTCAGTGGCTTCCTGATCCTTAGAGCCTTAATTGTTATTACAGGAAGCCAGTACCTTTTCCACATACTACTTTCCTTGTAAATTTCTTGTACGTTTTAATTTCTAAGGGTGATAAAAGAGAGTTCTTGTTGTTGTTGTTTAAAACAATTGTTTAATTTAGTTCAGTCTTACAAAAAGTTATAAATACAAATCAATCAACGACTCGGTTTGAAGTCACTACGGAGGCAGTAAAAAAAACATGCCTTCTACATGGTCAGGGGTGATGGAAGCGTAAAATGAATATAGAACTCTCCTAAAATTTTTCAAGAAACGTACTTATTTGCCCATCATCGAAACTTTAGGAAGCATTAAATATGAACAACAGCTACACGCTTTTTTAATAAGAACCAGTAATTTTTGGCCGAGCTTCATTGTTCTTAACTTTTTAGGAAATTTAAGTCTCAATTGTTCTAAAGCTGTTCTTGTTTTTAAAGGACTTATAACAACAACAACAGTGTGAAATAACTCCAAAAGTATTGCAAATGCACCTAACTTGTGGTCATGCAGGAGTAAAGCCGAATAGATCGCAATGGAAATTGGATCGACCTGAACGTTTGGAGTATTTTAACGCTCGATAAAATCGAGTTTGCGTAAAATAATAGAATTTTGTTTAAAAAGGGTTAACTTTGCATTTATTAATCAAATTCCCAGCCTAGATTGTTCTTAGCTTGTTCGTAATTTTTGGCCAAATATTAACCTCGTTGTTGTTTAAAAAAGCGTGTAATGCATCATAAGTTCATTAATCAGAGAATGAATCACTTAGATTTGTGAAGAAAACCTGTAAAAAATTATCAACTATGAAACAGAATTAAAAAAGATTAGCAATGCCATGCAATGGATAGCTAGACGTGTATGACGAGCGAGGTAAGCCGGGAAAGCAGGTTATAGCCGAAGCCTTTCTTTACAGAGATGAGGCTTTACAAATATTTGAAACTTTTATTCCCATTTGCAGTTCTGTATTAATAATAGAATATTTACAAAAAAGAAAAAAAAAATAGAAAGGTGACTATGTATCGCGATATCTAAAGCTACTTAAAACTAACCATATTTAAATGCAATTACACCAAAACTTTCACATAGTTTTTGTGTTAAGTTCAGTAGCTACTTAAGTGCAAAACGAATAGGAGAAAGACAGAGAGAAAGATAAAACGTTTTGGATCTGAAAACAAGGCAAAACCCTTGCAAGATATATAGGGTTTGGCTCTCTGTGATGCCTTGTAGTATAGCGGTCAGTGACTGAAGTGACAAGAATTGGCTTTTCAACTGCATGTCTTTCTAGTCATGCGATCATCATCAAAAGTTAATTCTAAAATACAGCATGTCGATCTCTGGTCAAGGATTTTCCCATCAACGAAGCGCAGTTCTTTATCTGGTCATCACGTCGCATGGCCTTGTGGGCGGAAACACGCGACCCGGGCCGGGCAACACTGAGATCTGAAAACCAAAAACATAAAGGTTACTGAATAGTGAGTGCTGTAGCAATTTTTCATCTATGAAAACCTCGGTTTATATTTAGTCACTTATTCTTGAACCATTAGTGCAGGCGGAAGGGAGGGGGAAGGGGGGGGGGGCCGAAGAATAAAAGGATTTGTAAAACAAGTCCCTGCAAGTCAAAAACAATGTTTGCACGGTCACAAATTGAAAAAAAAAACTGAATATAAGAAAATCCAGGGCTTAACTGTGAAAAAGAATCGAAGCTATAGATTGGCCGACAAGAAAATCAATCGGCAACAAACAAACCCTTAGGTTAACAAAATTTTATTTTTCCAATGTGGGCATTGATTAAACCCTTCCTTTATATAGTATTGTCTGCTGCCCTTGACTAAAAAAAATTCATATTTGTTACATGAATTTCTGGCTTAAGGCAAAGACTCCCAACTCCAACGGGTTCATTTATGCGGGATTTATGTCATCAACGCGATGCTGCGTCTTGACTAAAATTATTGCTAAAACGTTTTAACAAA
This sequence comes from Umimayanthus nakama, assembly GCA_027574985.1. Lineage (NCBI taxonomy): Eukaryota > Metazoa > Cnidaria > Anthozoa > Zoantharia > Parazoanthidae > Umimayanthus > Umimayanthus nakama. Next base: position 10,164 of record JAOBRG010364082.1, on the reverse strand, counting down.
ATATAAAAGTAAATTTAAAGTTTGATTCACTTACATGCTGCCAGGGCCAAGAGCTTGATGAATAATCTGGAAAATGAGTAAAGTAAATGGGTCATGAATACAAAGACATAACATGGCTGCAAGTTACGGGCATTCGTTCGGTTTTAATCTCTGGAAACAAAACTTGAAAATAACAGTGACTGTCTATCTGTCAGATATTAACAGATGTATTGCATTTGTTCGGTTCCTGCAATATTATTATTAGGAAGCGTTAAGTCTTACCTGTTCTATCTACATAAGTACTTAGCTCTAGTAGGCATAAGGGGCGGGGGAGGCGGGTTCAAGTTAGGGTAAAACTTGAGGTAAGCTTTGGTAAAACTGTTCTTTGTTTCTTAACAACATTAATGTTATAATTATAATTATTATCATCTTCATTGTTATTACTATCACCATCATCTTAACATAGTTATTTCCTCAACTCAAGAAGGCATAAGTGCAACTATTACTATTACAGTAATTAGATACTATGATTCCCCGAAACAACTTTAATATATTCTTCTAGTTATAATTATTAATATTACTTTTTCTTTCTTTAAGCAAAATCTTTACACAGATATTTTAAAAACGGATTTATACTCACCAACAACTGCACCAGAAATGAGATCAACTGAGGCTGCTTGATTGTTCGCCCGGTCTTCACTTTCTGGATTTACAACTACAATTGAAAAACAATCTCAATTGTACAATTACTAAGTATAAGTTTATCATGAGTTTAGTTCAAATCAACAAATTTAATTGGTTCTTTCGGCGTTATGTTTTTGGTATGCGTCGGTGCACTTTCGCATGCATGTTCGATTGGTTACAACTTGAAGTATGCTAAGGCTACACGTTAAATTTGTAACTTGATGTAAAAATGATTTAAATAAGCAAATACATTTTTATGTGTGAAGAAACTACGGTAAATTTCTGTTTTCTCTCGTTGAGTATGCACTCATCTGGAATTAATTGTTATGGGAAATGCGAGCACAAGTCCAGCCAGCGCAAAGAAGCAAAAACAGCAAACTGTGAACAGCAAACTGTGAAAAAATAAACAAAAAAATTATATTAATCACTTCACTTCCTAACTCGAAGTCGTTTTATACTAAAAACATGAAATTTTAAAATGTGTTTTTGGAATTAAGTACTTTAATATTTTGTTCAACGATCAAATAAAACAAATACAGTTTGCAAAACCAGACTTCTCGAGTCAATATCGATGAGTTTTTACTGCGGTAGAAAGTGAAAACAAGCGGCGATAAAACTGTTAGAAGCAGCACAAAACGTACCTTTCATTTCTGGGTCAAGCAGCATAGCCACATGTTCGCTCCCATTTTCCCGAAGAGAGTTGACAAACTGCCGAAAGCCATCCTTCCTTCTCTTCAACCGATCTATCAAAGTGTCGGTCGCCCGTCTATCGCCGTATCGGTCTTGGTCGCGTTGAATTTGTTCTCTATCCGACATGGTCAGACAGGTCAACGAAGGCAACAACTCAACAGGGAAAATTTCTTCAACAAAGTCTTTCAGCCTGTTTGTCAATATAATCTTCTCGTTTTCCCTCATTTTTTTCGACTTTCAGTCGTGTGCTTTTTAAAAGACTCTTGGCTTGACCACCAAATCTTCAACCTCTTCAGACAGAGATCTTTCTTTCTTTTTCAAAGTAGCTTTTCAAACCAACTACACCCAAACAGGAAAAAAATAGAAAATGGTAAAGTGTAAAAGACTTTACGCAGCTAGAATACGTTAGGTTCCCTTCAAAACGCTGGGGAAAAATGGCAGCTCTTTAAACGTTATTGCCTTAATGACGTAATGTTATCTATCGAAAGCGAAACAAGGGGTTTTCCAAGATCAGAATTGTTTTCAGTGCTTTTGCAAACTTTCGGTTTCCGAGGATTTTACGCATCACATGTCGGCCAAAAACCATTTGCTAAGTTTCCTTTTTTATTATTCCACGCTTTTGAAGTCATATTTCAAATTTAAACAACCAAAACTAAAACAAAGGAGGAATGAAAATGGGAGGCAAACTTTAATAAAGCGAATATTGCCGAATTTCAAAACAAATAATGTAAGAGTTTTCCCCGTATATAATAATAATAACAATAATAATAATACTAATAATAATAATAAAAATAATAATAACAATAATAATAATAATAGTAAAAACAATTACAGCAACGACAATAATAAGGAGTATAACAGAGAGTAAAAGAACTCTCTAGTCTTGGATGTTTTTAAACATTTATTCAACGAGACCGCACTGAATATTAGCTGATAAATAATGGATGAGCGCAGAGCGCGAATCTGTTATATTCAGCTAATATTCAAAAGGTCGAGTAGAATTGTTTTATTAAATTCAGTTTTTATTAAATACAGCAACAGATCGTTCTTCACCGGCAAATATCTATTTGAAAATAAATTGTGTCTGAAGAAGCCGCCGACTCGAAAATAACTTGTTTCAGTTGAATCAAATGTCACATGACCGCCTCGCAACCATGCGTTTTCCATATATAGTCAATCACTAGAAAATGAGCTGATGACTAGTGACCCCCGACCAATCAAACTGCTTAAAATGGAATAACCATTGGACTGTATTTAATAAAACTGAGGTGTTCTACCTGCAGAATATGCAAGTTGGTTTGAGCTGACGAAAAGGACAATATCCAAAGAATCATCGCGTCTTTTATTGACCCAAAAAAGTCCCTTTGGCCAAAACTTCAGACCCCAAAAATTCGCTCGGACTTTCCAGTTGGGCCCCTGGGTATCTGGAACTGCCAAGCTAGTTCGAATTTCGATACTATGTAGCAAAACTAAAATAGTTCGTCAGGCTGCGGAAACGGTTTATTTCGTTGTAACTTTCGATCGTGTCGCTGAATGCTACTTCTCAGTTCGATTTTTTGATTCGGATATTAAAACCAAGTTTTTGAAAGGGCTGTTCAACTAGTAAGGGACTAGTCTCTAAAACTTCGATTAGCGTTAATTAGGAGCTATTCTCTTCAAGACTCCGTTAACGAAAGTCGGACCCGGGTTTTATCTGGTGATAGCTAGAGGGGGCAATAGTTTGTTGCCATGGCAGCAGTGCGTTCCCCTCTAGGATCTGTGTGTCAAAAACCGATCAGTAAAATTACATATTTAAATAAGAAAGCACTTTGCAGCACAATACTCCCAACTATTTGTCATTTTACGAATTCAGGGTATTCTGGCACAATCAGAGAATGAATCATTCAGATTCGTGGAGAAAACTTGTATCTAATGGTCAACTACGAATCACAGAATTAAAAAAGATTATAATAATGAACGTATGCATGCCCGGAAGCAAAGGGGCAATGAGTCGCGGACGACAAACGAAGTGAGGCAAAGAGGAGTAGATGTGAGGTTGTACAAACTTTATTACCATTTGCTGTTCGATAACAACGATAAAATATTTACAGAAAAGAAAAAGAAAAAATGGAAAGGTGACTATGTATCGCGAAATCTTAAGCTACTAAAAAGTGACTATAATTCAATGCAATCTTATCTAGAATTTCAAGTAGTTTTTCTGTTATGTTCAATAGCTACTCCAGTGTAAAACAAATAGGAGAGAGTTAGAGCGAAAGATTAATCTGAAAACAAGGCAAAATCCTCGCACGTGACTTGGGTTTGACTCTCTGTGATGCCTTGTAGTGTAATAAGTGACTAAACTGGTAAGGTTTGGGTTTTCAGATTGTCTTTCTGGTCAAGCGATCATCATCAAAAGATAATTCTAAAAGATATCATGTCGATCTCCGCAAAGTTCTTCATCTCGTCGTCACGTTGCATGGGCACATTTGGGGAAACACGTGACCCGGGCTGGGACACACTGAGATCTAAAAACCAAAAACAAAAGGTTACTAAATAAAACTATAGCAAAAACTACTGTTGCTGAATCTGGGTGCCTCTGGATAGTTTCATATAAAAGTATACTTAACAAAACTAAACCATTAGTGCATGCGGAAGTGTGTGTGTGGAGGGTGATAGGATGAAGAGTGGAAGAATTTGTAAAACAAATTTAATTTGATCAATAAGTTAATCTTTTTATAAGACTCAAAAGTTGGCTTTGCTAATTAAAGAAATCGAACAGCTTTACCCGTGTTTTGCTCGGTAGTAAAGCACTCAAGAAGTGATCAATCATGGTGAACCACGCATTTGCATTTGAGTCACATTTCTCCAAACACGTCTCTTCTTCTGCTTACATTTAACAATTATTCCTTGAGCTCGAGTCGTACATGAGCTGATAGCCAACGAGGCGCTCCGCGCCTCGTTGGCTATCAACTCATTACGACGGGAGCGAGTGGAATAATTGTTTTATTTTATACAAATCATCAATCAACATTCTTTTCAATAGTCGAATGATACTTCATTCCGGTAAGTTTATTTGTGAGTTGTGTTCATGTTTGAGTTCATTAAACAAACACCGCACGGAGCTTTGTATGAATGTTTCAATGTTTGTTTCAAATTTATAAATACTTGAAATATTTCTTCATTGCCGTTAACGTACCGATAAGGATCTTGACTCCATTTTTGTTTGCTTTTTTGGTGTTTTCAGGTGTGGCTTTTATGAGTAAAGCCACAGTTTCTTCCTTTGTCGGCTCGGCAAGTCTCGCCGCTATCTTGAATTTCGCTACACATAGGATATGAGCTGAGATCCTAGTTGTGCAGGAGCCAATCAGATAGTTCCGTTGCCGTTATCTAGTGACTTGTGTATATAATAAAGTTCAAGTATCTGGCTAACTGGGGTGTCTCAATTCGGACTTATTCTCAAGCTTCTTAGCTGCTGGTAAAAATATAGAAGAACCTGAATTTAAAAGCTTGCCACGGATCCCCTATAAAATATGCACTTTCTCTAAAACGTAAGCATTGATTCAAACTTTCCATTCTGCAAATTGTCTGCCGCTCCTGATTAATAGGATGAGGTTATATTTGTTGCATGAGTTTCTGGTTTAAGCAAAAGATTCTCAGTTTTACGGGTTCATTTATGCGGGATTTATATTATCAATGCGATGCCGAGTGTTGCCTAAAATTATGCTAACACAGTTGAACAAAACTTAAAAATAAATGTAAACTTTAAGATTCACTTACATAATGCCAGGGCCAAGAGCTTGATGAATAATCTGGAATATGAGCAAAGAAAATGAATCACACAAAGACGTTTAACACAGTCTGCACGTTGCCAGCAGTCGTTTGGGTTTTAATCTCTGGCAACAAAACTTGACATAGACAGATCCTTAAGATACTTACAGACGTACTTCACTTGTTCAAGCAATATTATAACAAGGAGCGATTGGTTTTACCTATTTTGACTTAGATAACTGTTTAAGAGGATAATGAAGTTAAAATAGTATAACACATACATATATACATACATAAATTTTCAGGTGCTTCCCCGGCGCGGGGCTTTTCAGCAACCTGTTTACAACAAATGCAAGTCTCGGTGGTCGACGATCATAGCCAGGCCGCCTTAAACGGTTCACAACGCGACATTAAGTTAAGTCCTCAGCACCCGCATTAGCCTACTTTTAACGACAAATGTTAGAACGGCTTAACGTCCCTGTCCACGAACGGGGAATAACTATAATAAAAATAATAATAATAATAATAATAATAATAATAACAACAACAACAATAACAATAACAACAATAATAATAATAATAACAATAATAAAAAAAACAATAATAACAATAAAAATAAAAATAACAACAATAATAACGATAACAATAATTATCGTTATTTTTATAATTCAAATGGCTTCTTTCGTTTTCCTAACATTCGATGGGAATGGTTTTTAGCGTCACAAGTTAAACCTCCCAGCTGCAGCTTTCTGTCAATTGTATGTATGTTTTGTAGCAGCCACGCATTTAAATATGAGTGCCATTAGCTAAGCATTTTTCATTTTCCGGTTTCTATGGGGCTATGTTCCTATAACACTATCCTTCTGACATGGGGAAAGAGGTCGCTTGCTTGATTTCTGTTGAGATCAACACTTGTCTCTATTGCCCGTGTATAGGAGCTAGGTCATCCCAATAAGGAATTGGGAACAACCTATCGAGTCAAATTCCCCATAAAGTCAATCATTTTTTGAGCAGCTTCTCGGTCCACAATCAGTCGGTTTGAGTCATAGCGAAAGACGTGATTACATTTTAAAAACTTTTCTGATTAACTTAAAGATGTTTACTTTCTAAATTTCCTTTTAGAGTTTGTGTCCATGTCACTTTCGAAAGAACAATTAGTGATGACGAATCCAGCGAAATTGAGACGCGAATTTTGCGTTTCATAAAGTCTCAAAAGCGAAGTTATAAATGAAAACTTCGATACGTCAAAATCACCAATTTGTTTTAGCAACTTTATTGGGACTTATTACCGCAAAGGGATTTGACACGAACGGGACTCTAGCTCCCATGCCAACTTAGCGTAAATTTAAAGCCTCACACATTCAAGCGCGTGCGCTTGTTTTTGTTATGAAAACGTAATCTCGCTTATAGTTATGCCTAATAAATTGACTGATTATAGAAATGATTGTGCAAACAAAACGGACTGCCACATCTAAAACAGAAATAATCCAATGATAGCAGAACTTCGCTTCGAAGGATTACACTCTATTTTGTAAGAACTTCCAATTTTTTGGCTGAGCCGCTGAGCCTGTTTGTTTTTAAGGTTACCGTTCACGTTTGGACGGATCAAAGTTTCGAAATTGAGATTTTCGCAGAATATAAATATTATGCATTAAAAGAAGTTAAAGTAAAAAAAATATTTTTAATACGTCTAATGGTTTGCGAGATACGACAAAGTTTTTACCGGAGGTAAAAATGTACGACGTGCTGCGTACTTTGGGAGTGATTTTCTCGAGACATATTTTGGCTGAAACTGCGACAACGCAATGGGTCAATGCTCCTTCAGTTTTTAATCTCATGCCATCAAGTTTAGCAAGTTCATAAAAAAATAGCTGAGGATGGAAACTGTCCTGGCTAATTTTGAAATTCCGCTCCAAATTTTTTTTTTGTGACTCAATCAGGGCAGTTTTGTACGCTGAAAATAGGGAGTTTTCTTCAAATGCCTGATCAAAATTAATGACGCGTATACAATTAAAAAATCACCAGGACGGAATTGGAGTCGTGCTTAATCTCACAAACAAACTAAAAGTGGTTGACATTGAAAATGACAGCCGCATTGACATTGAAGTGAAGTAAGCAGTTTGAATTATGATGCTCGCACTTGTTTATCAACCAAGTATTAGACAATTTTTTCACCATCACTTAGATAATTTCATAAGCTTTCCAATGATACAATGGTTTGTGGGTCTCCAATGATACAATGGTTTGTGGGTATTAACGGAGCTGCATACGGAAAACAGAAAACACCGCACAGGTTACCGTTCGAGTTTGAATGGATCAAAACTTCGAAATTAAGGTTTTCGCAGAATATAAATTAACTTTAAATTAACTTCTTAACTAAGAAAAACGTTTTTCAATACATCCAATAGTGTGCAACATATAACGAACGAAAGTTTTTACCGGTCGTAAAGTTGTATGACGCGCGGTTTACTTTTAGGAGTGATTTTCTCGAGATATTGTTTTGGCTAAAACTTCGAAACTGCAAAGGGTCAATGCTCCCTCAATTTTTAATCTCATGCCGTTAAAATCGGGGTTTTTTATTGGCTGCTACCCTGGCCAACCAGAAAGCAACTTAATAATAACAGTTTTAAATACAAAAAGATTTTTTAAAAATTTGCCGTATAGGCAAATCTTTCGTGACGTCATTGTTTACATTCTGCTTTCATTAGCATACACTTTCAGGTAGAGAAAGAAACAAGATAAAATAAAATTGAATATAAATTTTAAGAGAGCTGGTCGAGGAAAATACTGGACTTAACTTTCGGTTCTGTCCATACATTTTTAAAGAAAATATAGAAGTTCATAAAAACTCGAAACAGCTGGGTGGCAAAATCGTTAATGAGCCATACATTCTTTGTAAAATTTCCAGGTTTTAAGCACGCGTCACACGAAAAAATATTCAACATATCCGCTTCATATTTTTAGACGAAGCTTATTTTGTGAAGTTCTTTCAATATTCAGAACAAGCGATTTTGTAGCTCGATTAAAAACAAGGGTACATATGCTAATGACTCAAAAAATGTAAACAAAGATTCGCCTATACATGCACAACACTCAAGATGCACAACATTTGCCGAGGAAAAACTATCTCGATGATTTCGTACATTATCCAAGAGAAAGACGTTTTGTCTTTCCTCAATCTCGCTCATGTAGATTCTGTCTGTTGCTTATTCTCACGGTAGCCGCCACTGTATTGATTTTAAAGTCATACGGGCATGAAAGTGAGGCAGGTATGACTCGCACGGTTAAAGATTTTAACAACGAATACAGAAACTACATGTGTTTTCAAGCTCCTCCAAGTCTCTGTCTCTTTGTGCTTACTTTCATGCTCTAATTATCAAAAGAGAGGTTATCAATTTCAAGAATTTAATTTTGATTTAAATTTTTATCACTGAAGGCGATACAGAAACTAACAGCCAAATAATTACGAGAGTTGCTTTGATCTTTATTACTTTACGCCAGTCTTTCCAGTTGGTGCCCTTCATTCACTTCGCCCCCATTCCCCTCGCTTGTTCCAGTCCCCTCTTCACCACTAGGAAATGACTCGGATCGTGTCTGTACAGAAAGGCTTCTTATTAAGATAAAATGAAAGAGTGTAACTGTATTTTACAGTACCTGGCCGGGACAATGGATAGGGCCAGATCAGCTGGGCTAGGTGTTGGTACCCGCCGCGCCGCAAAGCACACACCAGCTGCCGGAAGCCATATCGTCGTTTCTGCAGCCTGCTTAACAGGGTAACTGTACCCTTCCTGGGTCCGTAGTTCCTGTTGTCACATTGGACAACCTCCTTGTCATCAGCACTAAGGCATGTCAAGAAAGGTAGCAAGTCAACTGGAATGATGTCATCGATCAGTTGCAGCATGAACGAATCGATTATAAGCCTTTCTTGTTTTTCCATCGTACACTGAAAAGCAGGAGAAAAGCAGAAAGGCTTAACTCTAGAAACACGCTTTCTTTGTTTTTTCTTTCTTTCTTTGTTAAGGTTTGCGTTCTTTAGCAATAGAGTTTGGGTTAGTTATCCAATGGGGTTTTTCGTTCGTAGAGTGAAAGAAGACCCGAGAAAAGTGGTGAAACGTACCTTGCTGATCAAGAATTAGGTAAAACCGATTTTTAAGATTTTTAAGATTTCCGTATACACGTGCAACTTTTGGGCTGAGACTGAATATTCTCAAAATATTTTGACTCAGGATTTCAGCCTCAAATGTTTTTTTAAAACAAAACAGTTAGTATTGGGTGTGTAGAACTTTGTTCTTTTCCATTCGTTCAAACCAACTGAAAAAAAGCGCTTTTTGACTTGGCCGCTACATTGACCGGCAAGAAAGAAACATAATAAAAGCCGAGTCATTTCGACACACAGTAGGTGTATGATAAAATGGCGTACTCCGACTTGAAAAGACAAGCCCGGTCGCTAGTTCTACCCCTGTGCAGACAACTATCTTAAACTGAGTGAGCCCCGGAAGCAGATTCAGTAAATAATGTTTAGTATTGATATCTCGGAACAAGAACAAATTCGATAGCCATGTTTGTCGCAAACTATAAAGAGATTTTATCACTGCAATGGTTCAAACTTGCTGGGGTTTTGCTTCTCTGAAAAAAGGTAGTCATCCAAATGCGTCGAATTCTTTGTTTGTAGACAAGACTTCCAAAAAGAACGGTAGTTATTGCTTATACAAATAACAGGAGATACAAACAAAGTAACACCTAGTACACACGAAGCAGTGGTGAAAGTCTTACCTGAACTGTAGTAGAACAAAGCTATTGGAGGAACAGCAACTTCCTGGTGTCAGTTTAACCTTTAAAATCGTTCCTTGTAACGGCTGACAAACTGAATGACGCTCAGATAACGAACAATAGCACAAACTTTGTGAAGTCAATTTGAAATTCTCGATGAGAGGGCAGCACGCGTTGTCTGAACCAAAATACCGACATCCTTTTAAAGTTCCCAAAGAAACCCGCGGGAATTGTTTTTGTGATGTTCACAGTAATCATGACGTTGCTGCTGTTTCAAGGATCTTACTGAAATAT
>JAOBRG010364071.1:0-12358 GCA_027574985.1 Umimayanthus nakama | reverse complement strand
TCGATGCTGGAACAAGGGAATTATTCAGATTGCTGTTTCAATAATTTCCCGGTTTTTCCATTTACAGAAAATATTCTCCTTCTACATTGAACTCCTGAAAACAAAGTAAGGCCAAACTGATCGAGCAAAATGGCGTTCGTAGCAAAAAACATATTTTCAACTCCAATTTTCTTTGTGAAGACAACATCCAACCGCTTCGTCTTGTATGACAAAAACCAAGCTTCAAGCACCAGGAACTTGATGGAATGTGTCAAAACTGCATTTCTTGCAACCCAAAGAGAAAATAGCCTTTGATCACGAAGAACTACAAAATACGAAAAAACGCATATCTGGGACCACGGGACAGATTGCACAATACGAAAAAACGCGTATTTGGGACTCAAAGGGTTAATATATTCTTGAGACACAAAATTCAGCATTCTTTGAGACACTTGTGGACTGGTCTGTGGATTCATTAAAAAGTAGATTGAATCACCTAAAATGAGCCAGTCACTGCATCAGGTTTAAGTCTTACATGTATTGGGTTTGGAGGCCACAGTCAGTTCACGTACAGGTATAAAAAGTTTGACTCCAATATAATGGTTGGATTCTGTAGTAGAAACTTAAAAAATTGCCATCTTTAAAACTTGGTTTTGTGGTACCATACTTTCTGCTCAAGTTAGGATTAAGGATATATAAAAGAGCAAACAAAGCTAAGCAATTATTACATTTACAATCTTTTTGCAATTTCCTTGTGACTTGTCTGACTGTATTGTAGTGCAGTGCTCGAGGTACAAGTAATCAGACAATCTAAAAACGGGGAAAATTTGTACTGTGGGATATTGTGAAGAATTTGCCCCCCAAAGTAAATTTTGTGTCGTTCTCTCAATGTCCTGAATTTAGAGAACGAGGCATAGTCATTTGCAGCTGTAAACAAAAAATAAATGTCTCAAAATGTATCTGGGGGGCGTATTCTTCACAATGTAAATTGTAAATTGTATGTTTTAAAATACACTACGACTGTGAAAGAGAATAGACAATAGTAAGTCTAACTCTAAGGAAGGTTTTAAGAATAAAGAATGTCTTGCATGATACATCACTAGCGGCTAGCGACAAAAGCTTCGACTAGTGTTAGTGTACTAGCTCACCACTTCTTATCAAACAATATAAAGGTAACTATCTAAGAAACAGAGATTTGGCTACTGAAAGTTGAACGCTTAAGTTTACTGTTACATAACTCAGCTGAGTTCGTTTTTAAAGTAAAATTTATGAGGTAGTGACGCAATCATATTCATATTTCATACTCTTGTTTAACCTCTGAGGATTTTTGATAAGTCTTACTCCTCAACAAAACAATTTTCAAAACACTTGCCTAACTGTCTGTATCCACATGCGTGAACATACCAACTTCTGAAAGCTTGAAAAACGCGTTGCCCGAAAGATAATTGACCTGCCGCTCTGGACCCCAAAGACGCCATTTTGAAAACTTGTGAGAGACAGACCATAATATCCACTCTCATACCCAGGCCCTTGCCGATCAGTCGGGTGACGTCTGGGATACCAGCCAATCAGAAAATGTTTTGTGCTGCCAAAGCTTCATGCCGAGAAGATCTCCCTCAAAATCAAAACATGGCGGGAGCTGAGGTTGCTCGTTGAGATGAAATAAAATGGGATTCTTTTTGTTCTTTCCTCTTGGCTAGAGACATTTGGAGATTTTTTAAGTCACTTGCAATGAGTTCATACAAGGGCGCTATTCCAGCGTCACCTGGTCGTGCTGGATCTGCCAGACCATCTGGAAGATTTTGGGAGTATCATGGTCTTGCTCGAGATGGAATTAATATGCTGCTCAACAACGGCTTTGAAGAATCGCAGAAGCTCTTCAAGAGTCATAGGTGAGTGAGCACATCATTTTTTTTATAGAAAACCACATGCAGATAATTCAAGTTTTAAATGGATGTTGATTAAATGATCATGAAATGAAGTGCTGTAAGTGAACACATTTGTGTCTGTGTACCGGGTAGTTTTTGCCATTTTGGGATTGTTTACCATGTCATTTTCGTAATGTTTTCAACCAGTGCGTTTGAAGCTTCCTTTGAGTTCTTGTAAAGTGCGGTTTTATCGGTTACACTGTCGTCTACTGTAATTTTTGGCTGGGACTTGCTTCCAATCCTTTATATAAATTTATAAGTTTCTGTGTACCGGCAGATTAGCCTCTATCTGTGGCCTTGTGTGATTGCGCAAGCCTGTCGAATATAAACAAGCAAAACACCGTCAACTTTTAGCTCAGGGGATTCTCTTGCAGTCTTGGTCATTAGCAAGAAAATTTATCAGAGTAAAAGGGGCTGATGTCTCCAAAAGTAGCGTGTTTGAATACTGCAGTGAAACTCTTTGTTCAGTCGAAAAAATAACTTCGAGGAGAACGGAAGGCTGCATAAAAGTTAATGTAGTGATATACGAAATATTCAGTTAAAAATATATATTTTGCAAAAAAGATGCCCCGTTCAAGCAGGGTTTGAGTCAAGAAGAGTTATTATCACAAATACTTAAATTTCGTAAAGGAATGATGGATACTTTCAAGTAATTAAACTTTAAAACAAGAAATGCTAACGCCAAACATAACAATGTTGCTTTCCTTTGATATGTGGTTTGTGCATGTACACCTACAGAATGAGAATTTCTGAAATTTATTGAAACAAACAGTTCTTTCGTTTTTGGAGAGGCTTTACCGCAAGTGATAAAGTTCCTCGTTTCTAATTTTCTCCCAAGTTTATAGCTCCTGTTTTCGTCTTCCATCAGTTTTGAAAAGATTATTTTCACTGATATTGCGTTAATTCATCAGACACAAGCAGCAATTATCAAACAAGAACAGTACAGTTAGTTGAAGCATCAAATACGTTCGTGTCGTTTTGATAACAACATTTGCTGATGGTGCTTCTTGCCGCATTGGTAATACCCTGAAGTGAGAAAAATTATGTAGTAAATGGATTGGAAATTTCAAATCATGTGAAATCAGGAACAAGGGAAGACAGACCTCTATACGAGACTTTTGCCCCGCTGAAATAATATGTGAACAGGTGTATAAACATTTATGATCGTGAAACAGCAGCCTGGCTGAACCTAAAGCAAGGGCAAACACACATTTGGCTATTATACACTTTTTTAAAACTGCTTTGATAACGCATTTAAATTTGTTTAAAAGTAAACCTTTTTATACATGTGCTTGATAGAGCTTTTTGCAGAATGAGCATTTTTCGCTCGGTGAAAGTTGGATTAGATTTATTCGGTTATTTAAAATTTAATTCAATCATGAATGGTGTTTCTTAAGTTGGGCTAAAAATGTGTAAGCGTTCCTTTTTACCTCAAGATTTTGAACTTTTAGTGATTAAAACAAGTCTCATGACTTCAAATCAGGCTTCCTCGCCATTAATAAATAATTATATGTTCCTTTTTTTTATACATGTATATTTGTTGTAAATATAATGTAAAATAATGGCAAATAAATTGATACTTGATACTTAAAAACTTTTAAAATTGGGTTTTTGCTGCTTGATGTTTCTAATTCTAATTCTAATTGATACTCGGTAAAGTTATACACATATGGACCGAGGCGACATAGTGTTTCAGATATTTTGAAAGAGCTATAGATGTTTAACTGTGTGACATTGTTAACAGAATCACCCAGTACACTGTACAAGTCCTGTAAAATGTAAAACTTTTCGCATATTTTCTAAGTAGCCTGAAACTCTCACAAAGAAATAAATAGCTATGTTATCTTGCATGAAACTAATCTGACCTTTTTAGTTTCTTGGAGAATAAACAGGGCCTTATGTATAGCTGGGGACAGGGGGGGGGGGCAGTTGCCCCCCAAGAGATTTGAAGTATCAGCTGAACAATAATTTTTTATGGGCCAAAATGATGCATACACTGTTTTCTAAATTTATTTATTGGTTGCTAGAGAGTTACTGAGTGTGTACACCTGCATTTGTCAAGCCAAGTCTTGCATCAGTTACATTTGTTTTCCATTTACATGTTCTTTCGACGTGACAGATCACAGTAAATGAACACAGTTAAGTCCTCCATTTTTTCTTTTGAGAAAAAGTGCAATAAAAGTTATGAAGATCTATAATGGTGATAGGCAAATCCCTCTTTTGTTTGTCTGAATGTGAGTTTAACTTGGACTTTGGTTAAATTGTTCCTCTAAACAAAATAGTATTCTTCCAAAACTCATCTTTATAGACAAATAAACAGATGGACAAACTCGGATGACCTAGTCATCTGAAAATTTGTTTGTCCTACTTTCACATCAGGCCATTTGTCTATCCAAATGATTTGTCTGTCCTCTACATATGTAGTATGAAAACGAGTGTTTATTGTACATATTTCAGTGACGGCAGTCCCTTGATGAGTGCAGGACTTGGAATGGTGGATTTTGTGGTGAGTTAAGCTAGGATCAAGTGAGATTGTTTTGTAAGGCAGGGTTCCAAATAAGCCGTGTCCCTTGTCCTGGACAACCAAAGAATGGCTTAGGATAACTATATATTCTACTTGGTTTGTCCGGGTGACATCTAGATTGTTTTGTTGGCACATCATGTTTTATGGGAAAATAAACATAGGTTCATAAAACTGTAAACCTTCTGAATGAATTTAAGAATGAAAATCAGCTTGGTTTACAGTTCTGTTGGAAGAATTGAAGATTCGTGTGAACATGCAAGGATAGCTCCAATTGATGCAGACTACAGTTGCTTTTGTCAAAGTTGTCAATTTTATATATTTAATAGAACATTCTGCTTCATGATTTATTATCATAATGCTACTGTAAACACATAAACTTCACTTGGGTGTATTTTGAAGTTATTAAGCTTATTATAATGGAGAATAAATGGGTTTAATCAACAAAAGTTGATATGGTATGTTTTTCGCCTGTGGGATATAGTGTTTAACTGACGTTTCGAGCGTTAGCCCTTCGTCGGAGCAGACTGAGGGATTGTGGGAAAATCAGTGTTTAAATAGTTGGTAATAAATTTATGCAGATTGAAAAGTCAAGTTTTGCCATTGGTTGAAATTAGTAGCTTCTTATTGGTTAAGAGTTCGAGAGAGTTCAAGAATTCAATTTATTATCAATTGTAAATACAATTGGTTAAAACATGTTTGAAATTAAACGAATGAAAATCGTTCATTGGTGCCGTTGAGATCCAAGGTCCTGAGTTTGAAAATTAGTCTCTGTTCTTTTCTTTTTCGGGTGTCATTTTTTCCAGAGTGTAAGTTAACGCTGCAAATTGCCATATGTTCGTGTGAATGGTTCGGGAGATTGAAATGTCTGGCCATGGGTTTAGACAGGTCCGATCCTTTGTTTTTGACATCGAGTAAATGTTCGCGAAATCGGTCACCTAATTTACGGCCAGATTCTCCAATGTAGAGTTTGTTGCAGAGAGTACAGGTGATGCAATAAGTGATGTTGGAGGTTGTGCAGTCGAGGTGGTCATTTACTTGGTATGATCCTTTTGGTCCTTGAATGTTTGTTTTACTGCAGAATTAATGAACGGACATGTGTTGTAACCTTTGCGAGAGCAGTTGAAAGTTTCCGGTTCAAGGTTACATGTAGATGGAAGTGAGCTTCTGACGAGTGAATTTCTGAGGTTTTGATCCCGTTTGAATGAGACGAGTGGCAGATTAGGAAAAATTGGTGCTGTTTCTGGATCTGACTGTAGAATTTTAAAATTTCTAAGGACCACGTTTCTGGCGGCTAAGTTATTAGGATGGAAAGTAAGTGTGAAAGGAATTCGCTCTTCATTGTTTGAGGCTGATGGTTTTAAAGCGGATTCTCTATTGACATTTTGAACGCGGTTGAGTGCATTAGATAAAATGTTGTCAGGATATCCGTGTTCGGAGAAGAAATTAGACATTTGATCACATTTAGAGTTGAAATCTGAGTCATCTCTGCAGAGTCTACGAAGTCTGAGAAACTGCGAGTACGGAATTGATTCTTTGACGTGAGACGAATGGGAAGATGAGTACAAAAGATAACTGTGCAAATCTGTAGGTTTGTAGTGAACACTGGTTGCCAAATTATTGTCTTGGACAGAAATGTTGTTATCGAGAAAAGTGATTGAGGTTTCAGAGATTTCCCATGTGAATTTGAGGGTCGGATGGAAAGAGTTGACAAAGTCGATAAATCGTTCCAATTCTTCTTTGCTGCAGGATGTGGCTCCAAGACATATTATATAATGAAGAATAATTTGTTTTGATCATGCTAAGTGCATGTTGGCCAGATGACCTTGGTTATTAAATGTTTCACTCTCATTGGACAGTTAATTTTGCTATGGTGTTGGGACAAGTGATTTATGGCTGGGACAATCAATACAATCGTTAGTATCATTTGTCCCTGGGCAACTATCAGAAAAAGCTTAGCTTCAAGCCCTGTGAGGCAGTGATGAGTATTAACTTTTGAATGAAGAAGGGGATGCAGGGCTTTCAAAACAAGCCGGCGACCACTGGAGTTCTGGCGTTTACTTTGCCTTACACAGCCGGTCACTTTTCAACTGATTCAATACAATTCACTGTCAGTCACGTAGTCAGACAAGAAAAACAGGCGGCTACTTTTTCCCAACAGCCGTCTACTTCAAAACATTCTGAAAGCCCTGAGGGTGAGGGGAGAGGGGGAGTCTGAAGAGATGGAATAAATCTTGCATGCTGTAGTGCTTGTATTCCATTTAAAATTTCAACATTGAATTCATGACAAAACCACTCACAAGTTATGCAGAATACTTCATCAAGACTTTCCATTTATTATAAGCTATGTTTTTTAAAATTTCATGACAATTTGTTGTATTTTTTCTAAAAAACACACATATTAAACTTCCAGAAGTATATGTTACAAAAATGGCAAAATGCGTATATATATCACTTTTGCAGATATTGCAAATTGCTTAATAAATTATATAATTATGTTGAAAAATTTAGACTGAAAGTTCTAAGCGCCTTTGCAAATTTTGCAAGTATTGCAAATATCACAAATCAGTATCGCAGAATATACATTTGCAAATGTCTTAACTATACAACATTCATTATATTAGTATAATTGCAAATACATGTATCCTGCAATTTTTGTGGTGGGTACTCTGTATATCTTGTTTCCATAATTAGAAGTGCATTGTTTGCAAATTCTGATTTCTGCTATGGGGGTTCTACATCTCTCATTAGCATAATTCTGCAATACTTTTAGTTGCTGCAATTTCTGTGATCATCTGGGGGATCTAAATCTCATAAAATTTGAATAATCCTTTGATCTGCAATTTCAATCTGCAATATTTGTGATTTAAATTATTATGTTTTTCTTCTAATCATTAGTTGCAATATTTGCGACATCTGCCATTAATAGTTTTAAAAAATCTCTTTAATGATTGTGTGTGTTAATTGCAGTTTCTTAAACAAGTTCTGCAATACTGTATTAATTTTTGCTGTATTTGCAATTGCATGCGTTTCTGGACACATCTCAAAAACCAAGAGGATGGACATGTACAATGGGCTGAACAGTCCCACAGCAACAGTTCTTTATTAATACATGTATGGCACTACAACAATTCAGTTTGAATTCCTGTTTTTTAAAATATCTAGGCCAGAACTTAAATTGGAGATGGGAATAAACAAAAGTTGTAATAATTTATGTTAATATGGCATATGCTTATGTACCCATGCAAAGCTGCTGCTGCCTGTGTTGGTCTTCAATCAGAATAAAGCCACAAATTTCCTCTCCAAATATGCACAAGTACAAAAAATGTTTGAAGGGGAAAATGTCAATCCCTTATTTTTTCAATTTTCAGATTGGTTTTTTCAGTTTTTTCAATTTTTTAAAATCTGAGTTTGACAGGTTCAGCAAACAGGAAATTACAAGTTGTCACTGCCTTAGTGTTAATATTTGTTGTCATATCCTGTGAAATACTAAATTAGGCTTATAAGTTCCAGGTTTTATGTGTAACCATTTGGAAAACCATGAGAGGGGTTGGGGTCAAATTGGTCTCTCCTCTAGGTTCTTTATTTGTGTTGCACAGTAATTAAGGGTAATGGCCGTGCGTAGGCTCAAAGGTTAGCAGCAATACAATCATGTACCTTGACTATTTCTTCCAAGGCCTTAATATTTGCAATTGTTTAATGATTTTTTTCAGCAAGCTATCTTGACATTTGAGGATGATCAATTGGACAGAGCTCTTGAGAGTTTGAAGACAGCGCAGAGGATTTGTTATGTAGAGAACAAGAAAAAACCGAGAGATATGAATTTGGATGAGAGACTCATGAGGCAAATACTCTATGCTGACTGTGAGCTGTACATGGCTCTTTTGACTTTTCTGAAACAAGGTACGGTCTGTATGAAGTATTTGATAGATTGCTAATTTTGATCCATCTTAAATGTTTTAAAAATTTATTCATACTAAAGCTTTTACAAGTACAGATTGACTATTATATGCTGATTAAACTACCTATGATCAAATCATTTTTTAAGGTAAATGATTTTTAATTTTTATTAGTTTTAACAACTTTTTTGGGACTCATTGCACCAAAAGGTTGGACCTGAACAGAACTGTAGGTCCCATGCTAGGTGTCCACCAGCTTCAGTTAACAGGCCACAGCACTGGCATTAGCCTACTCTTATAGACATTAGTGTGTCAATTGGTACTTTTAATCTCTCATAGTTTGTGGAGACTAGACTCAATTTTGAAAAAATTGACCAGTGTGTATGCATTTGTTAATTAAAGTGCTAGTTAAAATTTTTTTAGAATTTTTTCTGCTCGCTGTAGCTCCATCCAGCCAGATATTAGGTTTGCAAGAGAAGGCTGTTCTAGCATCAACCACACCTGATCGTCCTCCCTGGTCCATTGATTGATTGCCCAAGGCCAAGCGAGAATGGCAGATCAATCAGGCAGAAGACACCAAAAGCAAAATATTAAACATTGGTTGAGTAGGATTGACAGTGGTCAACTATGATTGACTGTGTAACTTAACCCTAAACCTAACACTAACACTAGCAGGGTCAACCCCGATCAAGGGAAGTTGACTGTCAATGTGTTTAGTTGACCGTGATCAACCCTGGTGGACCATCAATCAGTCGATCAATCAATTGGCACTCAGCAGCTACATAGAGTGGCCTACTGTGAGGTTTGCCAGGTTTCTAAAATGCTTTCGAACCAGTTTGAAACTACCGGTATTCTAACTACTGTAGTTCAAATAACAAGCCTAAAATATGACCATGCTTAAGGTAAAAACAAAAAGCAATTGCTCTGTTGATAAGATCCTGGCCTACACCCTTCAGAGACCACAAAAAAGAGTCACTCTATTCATTCTACTGTAAGTGCTAGCTCCTTTGGTTAAAGTGTATTGTCCTTCAAACCACTACTGTACATGTATGTATCTCAGGCCGAATATTATGAGTTACATGACCAAATATATGTACTTGTCTTTCAACATGGATGTCAAACTATGTGCATGTATTACCATACATGCACACTTTTAAAACTTGTGGTGAGTGTTTATACTGTGTATATTTTATTTGTAAAATTTTTTTAATTACAAGTTAGATTTATTGATAATATTTATTATACACGCAGAGGCATCTATGAACTACTACTCAAACATATTAAATTGTGCGTTGTTTATTTCAGGTATCACAGACTATATTAAGGCTGGGTACCTGATGAGGAGGGCCTGGAAACTATATGACAAATGCTATAGAGAGATAAGTGCTATAGGAGGTCCCTTCCTCAATTGGGCCCCACAACTGAGACAAGATCAAGAAAATGGGGCTTCTTCCACCAGCTTGGATGATGCAGATGATGTTGGCTTAGTTGAGGTCAGTGATTTTTGTATTTAAAAGCTTTGCATCTGTGTGTACATTAATATGTCTCTTTGTCCTTTGCAAAAATAAGGGCATACAAAGAACTTTGAGAAGAAGAAAACAGGAACTCATGTTTGAGGAGTGCAAGTGCGCAAGGGATTCCCTCATATTTCTTCAGTTTGTCAATGTCAGTTCAGAGTTCACAGTAATGTCACTGATAATAGTTTGGTTCAATATGTTTCTCTTTCGAGGATTTAGGTTCACTTTGATCCCTACGTGTAGATTCACTTTGATAAGACTTTGAATAGCATTGTATAGCACTTTGATAGTATTTGATATAGCTCGGAATGAGCTCACTTTCCTGAAGGAATTTATTATTCCCCCAAGAGCGTAAAGGATTGACAGGGTAGAGTTCTGTCTTCTACAATGTAGTCTAATGGTTCGATGAGTCAAAGGCCTTGCTCCACATTCGATCTTTAGTCACAAATGCAGACTTGGTTGGTATCTCTTCGAGTACAGGAGAGAAAACCCACAACTTTTTTAAAGATTTTCCTTGATGAAGACGACAAAGGTCCTCACTCACAAACCACGCTTCCAAATTCAAGATGGTGCTTGCTTTTCTGTTGCAGTTTCTGATTGGCCTATATGATAGCTTTCCTCTAATTGGTGCATGCAGTAATCTGCATACGTAATAACCATTACTCGGATATAACGCTTGTTTCGATTTGCAATTTGAAGTCAGTATTTATCGGGAACTGTTCTAAAGCTCTCCAAGAATGACATGTTTGAGAGTTCTTGATTAAATAGCTACATTGGTGCGAAGTTTGGTTTCACCTATAAATGATGGAAGCTCAAGCATACTTGGTGGTTTTCAGCTGGTTTGCAATTTGAAGTCAGTATTTGTCTGGGACTGTTCTAAAGCTCTCCAAGAATGACATGTTTTAGAGTTCTTGATTAAATAGCTACATTGGTGTGAAGTTTGGTTTCACCTATAAATGATGGAAGCTCAAGGCTACCGTTGCTTTCATCAAACAAAAATCACCATTCGTCAGCTGCATTGAGGATATTTGCGTTGACATAGCACGTGCCGTCATTTATGACAATATTTATGAAACAGTCCTGCCTTACACTGCCGCTCTTTGTCTGAAAATGTCTCAGGTCTAAATGTTGAGTGGTTAATAATACAGTGTTGGGTGGGTGGGAGGGAGGGAGTAGTCTTGCTATGTAGTCAGATAAATTGTTGTAAGTTTCTCCCTTTTATCAATGACATGAATAAAGCTTCCAATATCCTTATTTTCTTTATCTTTGCTGACGACACAACCTTGTTATAAAAATCTATAAAAATTGGAAGCGACAATGAATAATAAACTTCAAAAGCTAAACAATTGGTTATCAGCCAACAAATTAACCCCTGTTTTAAAAATCAAACTTTGTTCTTTTTCGACCATACCAGAAAAAAAGTTACCTCTAAAACAGACACACGAAATTCTGACAATTTTCATAATAATTTTGTTTCTTTAGAAAATAAAGAACACGTCAAATATCTAGGATTATTGATGGATAGCACTCTATTTTGGAGTTTTCATATAAACTACATCTGTACAAAAGTTAGTAAAACTCAGGAATTTTTACTCCAAGAAACTTTAAACACGTTATATTGGTCACTCATTCACCCTTACCTAAACTATGGAATAGCAATCTGGGGTCAGAGCTCTAAATCACTTTTCAACAAACTTTTATGCTTACAAAAACGAGTATTGAGATAAATTTTGTTTAAAAGTAATCAACAAAGTGCAATCCCTCTTTTTATAAAAACTAAAATCCCATCCTTGAGCATCATGTAAGTTCAGTCTCTTTCCAGCCTTATGCATGATGTCATTTACAAAAAAGCACCTGAAAACCTGATTAATCTCTTTACTCACGTCAGCGATATACATCCATATGCAACACGATTTTCAACATCAAAAAGTCTCTTTACTAAACCTTCTAGGCTAAATTTACAACTTAATTCATTCTTGCGGATTGTTGTTAGACTATGGAATACTATCCCAGGTGATATCAGGGTCATGTCTAAAGAGAGTTTGGAAAAAAAATACTTATCAGATCATCTTATCTCAACTCTCGAGAGCGAAGATCGCTATTTTGATGTCTCCGAATCTATACAGGCTTTCTCAAAACTAAAACCGGCAGTTTAGTAATCCTCCATGTGTCGATTCATTTCAAATTTAAACACAAAAATCCACATATTTCCATCACGTTAGTTTTCTTTTTCTGTCTTTGTACCAATTCGTTGATAAAACTTCAGTGCTGTTGAAATCCTTAAATGTAAAAACTGCTAGATTCCATCTACGAATGATTTAGTATGATTAATATGCCTTGTATTTCACTACTGTAGCTAGAAACGTACATCAACTGTAACCACTGAACTGCCTTGATTAGTTCTGTACTATTTGCAGGCCAGTGGTGTATCTCAATCATCAGGGAAGGATCCAGCGATTTCCGTGACTAGTGCCTTTTTATACAAATAGAAACGAGGGGCCAAAGTTTTAAGAA
>JAOBRG010364060.1:0-12359 GCA_027574985.1 Umimayanthus nakama | reverse complement strand
AGCACCACGTCGTTTCGATTAATTGAAACTATAATAAAAGTTCTTTATTTATACCAAATACCAAGTCAATCGGATGAGAGGTGTCAAAAGTCGAGGGGGGGGGTCAGATTGACCCCCCCCCTTATGCCTTCGTGTAACTTTTTTTACCTTATGCCTTCTAGGGTTAAAATAGAGAAAATCTCATGAAACTTTTCTAAAAGTCCAGCTACTAGAAGTTTCACGCTTTCGTGATTTTTAGACTAAAATAGATAAGTAAATATTCATAAAATTGTTTTGAACTGGATGTGCAATGGCTAAAACAGTCAAATTTCGCATTAACCCGTAATTGAACCAAAATGCAAAAATTTAATAAAAGTAAATATAGATGAATGAGAGAGCAGAGCAATAAGACAGCGCCGTGCGTGTCTTTAGACAATAGTTTTTACTTGGTAAGGCGAAGTAGGTGGTGTAAAGAGCAAAGGGAGCAAAGATTCAAATTGGTCAAGTTCTGTAACTTCTCATTTATGTTGAACCGAATCGATTAGTTATAGAATTTGTTTCTTTAGTAGATGGTTCTTGACTTATATTCTTTGTGGAAAATATGTTTGAAATTGTTTAACTTTTCAGCTTTGATAAGAGAATAGATCAACCTAGGTAAATGTGCCATACTGTAGGATTTTTCTCGCTTTTTCCTTATGTGGCTTTCTTTAGGAAGAAACTGCATTGAAAGAACGATGTTTACATAGTCAGTAATTGTAGTCAATAAGGTAAAGCTCTCATAAAACCTCCATCTCACTCGTTCAATGAACAGGGCACTACAACTGTAGCAGTGAGGGTAGAAGACTGTGCCACAGAGCCTGGTACGGCCCAAACTGCACAGTCCACTGTCTGCCACACAGTGATGACGTGAATGGCCACTACAAGTGCGACAACAACACGGGAGACAAGCTGTGTGACAACAATTGGTATGGACCAAACTGTGACTGTCAACCACATGACAATGATCACGGTCACTACACGTGTAACGGAACAACAGGCGCCAAGGTGTGCTCTGCTAATTGGTTTGGTGCTTCCTGTAAAGTGTTCTGCGACCCCCAGGAAAATGATACCGTAGGTCATTACAGTTGTAATTCTACAACAGGAGCAAGAATTTGTCGTAGAAATTGGTTTACCACAGAATGTAAGGTTTTCTGTAACAAGTTGTTAGGTAACTACACTTGTGATTCCGTAACTGGAGATAAGATTTGTAACTCCGGATGGTATGGAAAAAACTGTGACACGTACTGTACACCTCAAGCTAGTGAACATGGACACTACACTTGTAACGTCACTTCCGGTGAGAAAATATGTCATGCGAACTGGTTTGGCAAGGACTGTGGAATCTACTGTAAAAGGAAAAATGACTCTGAAGGTCATTACAGTTGCAACTTAAACACTGGTGCTAAAGAATGCTTGAAATTTTGGTATGGTGCGAACTGTACAAAGTATTGTTCTTCGAGAAACAACAGCGGGGGACACTACGCGTGCAATGCAGTTACAGGGGATAAAATATGTTATTCAGATTGGTACGGCAGTTCGTGCACAGTTTACTGTAAACCACGAAATGATGTCACTGGCCACTACATTTGTAACGTCGTAACGGGAGCTAAGATCTGTCGTGACAATTACTACACTGAAAACTGTACGGTGTATTGCGCTGAAAGGAACGACTCTTCTGGGCATTACAGCTGTGAAGCTCTGACAGGGAACAAGATTTGTCTTCCAAACTGGTATAACACAAATTGTACCGCGTTTTGTCAACCCCATAACGACTCTCTGGGACATTATCGATGCAGAGATGACACGGGTGATAAAATTTGTCTACCTGGATATTATGGTGAACAATGTACTGTATTTTGTGTTTCGAGAGATGATTCATCAGGTCATTATGCTTGTAACACGACTACTGGTGAAAAGATTTGTCAAGATAATTGGTATGGAAGAGACTGCAATGTTAACTGCGAAGCTAAAAAAGACAGCGGGGGACACTACTCTTGCAATCAGACAACTGGTAGCAAAGTTTGCCTTTCGCACTGGTTTGGGACGAACTGTATGGTTTTTTGCGTGGAAAGAAACGACACTTTGGGACATTTTGCATGTGACCATAATTCCGGTGCTAGAATCTGTCACTTGGACTGGTACGACAAGAATTGCACTACATTTTGCAAGTCACGCAATGATACCACGGGTCATTTTAGCTGCAATAACTCAACGGGGGCTCGTGTTTGTCTACCGAATTGGTATGGAGAGAACTGCACGACATACTGCCGAGCAAGAAATAATCCCTCAGGTCATTACAACTGCGATAGCTTAACTGGAGGGAAGGTTTGCCTGAGTGACTGGTACGGCTCAAGTTGCACCGTGTTCTGCTTGGAAAGAAATGATGATCACGGGCACTACACCTGCGACATTGAAACTGGAAAAAAGAAATGTATAGAGAAGTGGTTTGGTCTGAATTGCACTACCTTCTGTCAAGACAAAAATGATCTGCAAGGCCACTATTCTTGTAATAACCGCACAGGGAGTAAAGATTGCCAGGTGAACTGGTATGGTGCTAATTGTACTGTTTATTGTAAACCAAAGGACGATCTTACAGGACATTTTAGTTGTGACTTGAATTCGGGAAAAAAGGTATGCAGAGATTCCTGGTATAATGAAAACTGTACAACGTATTGCAAAGCTAGAAATGACAACCAAGGACACTATTCGTGTGATGTGAAAGATGGCAGTAGGATTTGCGCAGACGATTGGTTCGGAACAAATTGTACCACGTTTTGTGTAGCCAGGAATGACACTCAAGGGCATTTTACATGCGACCAGTTTAACGGAACTAAAATATGTTACGAGCATTGGTTTGATAGAAACTGTACCACGTTTTGCCAACCAAGCAGTGGCGCACATTATACATGTGACAATGAAACTGGAAGAAAACTTTGCCATGACAACTGGTATGGTAAAGATTGCTCAACCTATTGCAAGGCACGAAATGACAGTAGTGGACACTACGAATGTGATGTACATAGTGGGAACCATGTTTGCTTTGACCACTGGTATGGCAGAAACTGTACTGAATACTGTAAGGCTAGAAACGATTCTAGAGGACATTATGTTTGTAATACAACTAGCGGGGAGAGGATTTGTTTGAAAGACTGGTACCTTGAAAATTGCACCGTAAAATGTCAGCCTCGAAACGATTCTAGTGGACATTTCAACTGTGACACGTTAACAGGACAAGTTGTTTGTCTGGAGAACTGGTTCGGCTCCAATTGCACCAAATACTGCAAGGAAAGAAACAATTCATTGGGACACTGGAGTTGTAGTAACCACACAGGAGAGAAAACTTGCCTTCTAAACTGGTTTGGTTCAAATTGCAGCAATTATTGTCAAGCTAGAAATGATTCTTATGGACATTATTTCTGTAACCAGCAAACGGGAGAAAAATCTTGTTTTGAAAAGTGGTACGGATCAAGCTGTAATAAATATTGTACTGCAAGAAATGATACACTGGGCCATTATACGTGCAATCAGTTGACAGGAGAAATCGTTTGTCTTGATAATTGGTTCGCTAAAAACTGTACTATTAACTGTGTGCCAAGAAATAGCTCTCTGGGGCATTATTACTGCAATGGAAACACGGGTCAAAAGATTTGTTTTATTGATTGGTACGGGCTCAACTGTGCAACCTATTGTAAGCCCCAAAACAGATCTGGTGGGCATTACACTTGCAACAAAACATCCGGGGAAAAGGTCTGCACAGAAAACTGGTTCGGTGAAAACTGTGAAGAGTATTGCGAGGGCAAAAATGATTCTCAGGGACACTTTATGTGCGATTCTAAAACGGGAGAAAAAGTTTGCTCGCCCAACTGGTATGGGGAAAACTGCACAATTTTCTGCGTTCAACGACATGGTCTTCAAGGCCATTATTCTTGTAACAGCAGCACTGGCGAAAAGATTTGTTTTTCCGATTGGTATGGAAGGAACTGTACGATCAACTGCATTCCTCAAGATGGCCTTGAAGGACACTTCACTTGCAATAAGACATCTGGGGCGAAATTGTGTATGTCAAACTGGCATGGTAAGAGTTGTCATCGATTCTGTAAGGAAAGTAACGATTCTACTGGTCATTATAAATGCGATGAGAAAAGTGGCTATAAAATCTGCTTATGTGGTTGGTATGGCATCAATTGCTCTACACATTGTCTGCCTCGAAATGATTCTAAAGGACATTATGTTTGTGATAACGCCACGGGTCAGAAGATCTGTTTGAAGGACTGGTACGGAATGGGGTGCATGTCGTATTGTCAAGAAAGGAACGACTCTGCTGGTCACTACACGTGTGATACACAGACTGGGGAGAAACTTTGTTCAATTAATTGGTATGGAGAAGCATGTACCATATACTGCAAGAGTCAAAATGGAACGTTGGGACATTATACTTGTGATAACACTACGGGTCAGAAGATGTGCATGACAAGTTGGTACGGTGAAGACTGTACCACATTTTGCCGTGAAAGAAATGACTCAATCGGTCATTACACTTGTGATAAGAACAGTGGACAAAAGATTTGTATGAACAAGTGGTTTGGCGAAAATTGTACAACATACTGCTTACCTCAGAATGGATCTACGGGACATTTCTTGTGTAACCAGACAACCGGGGAGAAGATCTGTTTTCAAGGCTGGTTTGGCGCACAATGTCAAACTTATTGTTTACCAAGAAATGACAATGAAAGCCACTACATTTGCGAGATCCAATCTGGGCACAAACTGTGTCTTCAACACTGGTATGGGGCAAACTGTACAACACTTTGCAATGCATCCATGGGTAGTTACACTTGTGAGAACAATACTGGAGATAAATTATGTGACCCTGGTTGGCATGGTAGCGAGTGCCTCGTGTATTGCTTGCCACGGGATGATGAATCAGGCCATTATGTATGTAATAGGACCACAGGAGCGAAAATTTGTCACCCGGATTGGTATGGAACAAGCTGTACAGTAAAATGTAAACCGAGAAATGACGCCGCAGGACACTACAGCTGCGATCAGAACACTGGAGACAAGATTTGTATTCAATCGTGGTAAGAAAAAAAGAGCCTTAAAACAGTACTTAGTATACGGATGTTTTAGAAAAGCTTGTACAACTGCTTGTCCTATTCTAAGACTGAAAACAATTTGGGTTTTCGATGTTAAAATTTTTTTGTTATTCCTTAGTTTTGAAAAGCAACAACTTCTTTCAGACCTTGAACGTTTTAAAGCAGTGCATAACCGCTTTTTGCGTGTTTTGGGTTTGGCTGTCAATACATGGTATATCAATTCTGTTCATCTCTGACTTATTCAGCAAGCTCTGAAAATGTCTGAAACGTGTTTTTAAGATCATGAGTAAGCTTATTCGATGTGGGTTTAAAGGGACGTTTACTAGCCCTGTACACCCGTAAACAAATGTGGGTCAGTTGTTTTCTGTTTCATATAATATTTTTTTTCTACACCAGTGACTTGGTTTATGTCGATGTTTGTTCTTCCCTTCCCTTTAGCTGTTTTAAAGAATATTCTTTAGAGTTAGTCTTATGTTTCAACCGGTTTTGAAAAATGTTTCTAAACATTTTCAGGTATTCAGATAACTGCACCGTTTACTGTTTAGCACATAACACAAACTCTGGCCATTACACGTGTAACTCGACCAACGGGGCTAAGATTTGTCTTCAACATTGGTACGGTGATAACTGTACGAAGAATTGCTCACCAAGAAACGATACCTTTGGGCATTACACGTGTAACTCAACCAATGGGGCAAAGATATGTCACCAACACTGGTACGGTGATCACTGTACAAAGAATTGCTCACCAAGAAACGATACCTCCGGCCATTACACGTGTAACTCGATCACTGGGGATAAGATTTGTCACAAACACTGGTACGGTGATAACTGTGAAAATAATTGTTCACCAAGAAACGATACCTCCGGCCATTACACATGTAACTCGACCACTGGGGCTAAGATTTGTCTTCAACACTGGTACGGTGATTACTGTACAAAGAACTGCTCACCAAGAAACGATACCTCCGGCCATTACACTTGTAACTCGACCACTGGGAGTAAGGTGTGTCACCAACATTGGTACGGTGATCACTGTATGAAGAATTGCTCATCAAGTAACGATACCTCCGGGCATTACACTTGTAACTCGACCACTGGGGAGAAGATATGTCACAAACATTGGTACGGTGATTACTGTACGAAGAATTGCGCACCAAGAAACAATACCTCTGGGCATTACACGTGTAACTCAACCACTGGGGCAAAGATATGTTACAAACATTGGTACGGTGATTACTGTACAAAGAATTGCTCACCAAGAAACGATACCTCTGGGCATTACACGTGTAACTCGACCACTGGGGCAAAGATATGTCTCAAACACTGGTACGGTGATTACTGTACGAAGAATTGCTCACCGAGAAACGATACCTCTGGTCATTACAATTGTAACTCGACCACTGGGGAGAAAACTTGTCGTAAACACTGGTACGGTGATAACTGTACAAAGAACTGCTCACCAAGAAACGACACGTCTGGCCATTACAAGTGCAGTGACAACGGGGACAAGGTTTGCGATCAATACTGGCACGGCAAAGATTGCCAAGTGCCATGTAGACCGCTTGACAGCGAGCTCGGACACTTCACTTGTAATGTGACTACTGGGGCAAAAATTTGTCTTCCTGGTTGGAGAGGCGTACACTGTACAGTAAAGGTAGCGGGCTCTAGTGTAGTGTTGTCGTCAAACCCAGTGTCCAGCATTAAATCAACCTATTCTTTCTCACCCGTTGTGTCTTCCGTACGTACCCTTTCTGCGTCCTCCATTTTTCTTTTGCCCAGCATCACTAGTAGCTCTGTGAATCAGTTTCATCAAAGTTCAACTAAAACGACACACAGTGCAACTGGTAGAGAAACCAGCTCAGTCTACTCCGAAGCTGGAACACCGATTATTTCATCGCGAACCATCAGTTACCTCATTTCAAGTCAAGGTAGTGCTTGGCTCGCAAGTTCTAGAGAAAAGTCTTCGAGTGCATCACAGTTAACTTCAAGTATATCCATGTCAACATACGTTAGAAATCCTTCTCCACCGCATCAGTCGTCAGTGGCTAAAGCGACGGATATTTTGCCAACAATGTCGACAAATGTTGTTGTGTCGTCATCGTTGTCGTCAGCATTGTTGTACAGAACAAGAAGTCGGGCTACCACTCTGTTGTCGACAAGGCGAAGTCACTCAGCTCAACTTATCCAAACCTTACCATACTCCAGCTCAACCCAGGCGCCAAAAGTACAACCGACAACTGTTGTTGAAACTACTGGTATTGCGTGCACATCAGCCGCGACAGCGATGCCACCTATAAGTCCAGCGGCGCCAACGCAACAGGTGAGGTAACGCAAAACATGGCTGAAAATATAGTTTTATTACATGTTAACATAGTTTACGTGGTTAAATTGCCCTACTTCATGCTAAAAGCACAGTTTACATAAAAAACGAGAGTTACTCCATTTTTTAACTGACAAAAGCCCAAATTACATGTAGTTTTGTTACAATGTAGTCAATCTTAATCGGCTTTTTTAGAATAATCAAGAACATTTAAGTAATAATTTTAAAAGAAAAATTTGTATCGCAGCAGTTTTCTCAGGGTCATAATGCGGTTTGTTTACATTTTGTTTTGCCCTAAAGTTCAATAGCAACGGTACTTCATGCAATTTTGTTGTATAGATACTTCTGTAGAAGGTCAGTAACCAATGATAAAAGTCTGTAAAGTCATAGTTAAATTTTAAGAAATTGTAAGAGTTCTTAAGTTTGATTGACAGCAAACAAACATCGAATCAGCGAAATAACCTCGAAGGACGCAGAGGAACGAAACTTATATCTTACTTTCTCAAAAAAACAAAGTAACAGAAATGGAAATGTGAAGTTCAGCTCAATGTGAAATATTAAGAGACTGACTACACAGGAGGAATCCCACAGCGGTGGCACATCGATTGAGTTTTACACTAATGTCACACTGCTGTCCACACTAATGTCACAGCGGTGACACTAGTGTAACATTTTAAAGTGGTAACTACAGTACTGTGACAGCGATGGCAGCAACATTAGTGTGTCATCGATGTAAACCTACAACGATGCAACAACGGTGACAATGACAACGCTGTGACATTACTGTACACACGGGTGTGACAGCGGTGACAACTGACAGCGTTGTGACAGCGATGTTCACATTAGTGTGACGGCGATGTTTAAATTAGTGTAACAGCGATGTGCACATCACTGTGAAAGTAGTGGCAACTGACCGCGCTGTAACACAAGTGTACACACCGCTGTGACAGCGCTGCTAGTTTTCACTGCTGTCACAGCACTGTCAGCTGCCATCGCTGTCACACTAATGTAAACATCACTGTCACAGCAGTGTCAGCTGCCACCGCTGATACAGCGCTGTCAGTTATCACTGCTGTTACAATAGTGTCAGTTGCCATCGCTGTCACACTAATGTCAACATTACTGTCATATCGATGTCATAACCACTGATGTCACATCGCTGTGCTCGTTTTCGCTGTCACAGCGCTGTGCACAGTGGTGTCTAACAGCTGCAGAATTCCTCCTGTGTAGGCGGCCGCGATTAACACAGACTCTTAGATTAGAGAGCAAAATCGAAGATAGAACACAATTTCAATCAGTAACTTTAAAAACCGCAGTGAAACATTTTTCAATCTTTTTTCTAGCTGTTTTCCTAAACTGTTTTGATATTTGTTTGGTTATCAGGTTTCCGTGCTTGAGAAAGTGTGGGGCATGGCGACTGCTACCCTGACGGGTCAACTGGTCTCCGGTGGTCTAGTGCTGCTGCTCCTAATCCTTATCATACTTTGTATTGTGGTGTGCATGAAGAAAAGGTATTTTTCTTGTCTTAGCAAACGCCTTGTGTTTTATTTCTACGATTACTCTATCTCTGCCACCATATGTCGAAGTAAATTGCTTTGAACAAACCGACATCCAATGAAATACCTGTGGCTTAAGATTTCTATTGTTGGAGACATCAACCAAGCTCGCAAGTTTTCAAAAAGCGAGAAAACTTTGCAAAAACAAGTTCCTAAACATACAAATCTACCTTGTCTTGTGTTTCCTCCTCGACTTCGAAGAGTCTATGCGATATTGCTAGATGTAAATATGATACAGGTTGCCACTTTTGTTGTAAAATTGAGAATTTTTTTTTGGAAAGTGCAAAAGATGTTTTTTTAAAATTGTGTATTCTCAACGGAGTTATACCCACAAGATACTGGGAACGAGATTAGCCATGCCAGCAATCGAATCGTCTCTCGCTTCAAATCACCCATGTACTGTTGTTTCTCTAATATGTCATGTTTGGGTGGCTTTCATTCTTTACAGTTGACCTGTAAAGTATTGTGTAATATCAAATGGCAAAATAAATGAATGAATGAAAATGAATGACCGTATGAAGCTCTCGTAAGCTAATTGTGGTGAGTAGAGTTCTTACAATCACTACTTACATGGTATTTCGTTTTTACTTTCATACCTAAATGGCTGGAACTACAAGTTTGTGATTATTTCAGCAACCTTGTTCAACGCATTGTGTGTGTAAGAAATCTTATGTTGCTTCTATGAACATAATTATTTCCTTGGAAGGCTGTTTTAATGATCACTTGAAATGCCCTGAAATAGGCGCACGATGATGAAAATGCATCCCATAGCAGACCATTACCGTTATAGTAAATAGGGTCAACAACATCTATTAGGACTAAAAGGAAGCAATAAAACCAAGTATGGTGTAAACTTTAGGACTCAACACAAAAGACGACAGGAGAAGCAAGCGGGTAAAAGCGGCCCCGGGGCGTATCTGAACATGAATGCCGTTCTTCCTTACGATGACCAGCATGACGATCTGATGGAACTTTTAGTGCAGACTCCAAGAACTCCGTAAGTTGTAACTTTACCTTTGAGAACTCGGAGAAATCGCAGAAATTTTGAATGGTTAGATCCTCAATCTCCTCCCACCCCTCCCCCAGACTTCCCTCCTTTCTTCCCACTTAGGCTAGATTGCTGCGTATGATATACTACAATTGACAGATTTTATCGTTAGTATGTACAATTTTAGTTCTTGTTGTTTTCTGTTTTAAAAACGTTAAAAATAATTCACAATATTAGAAACCATCTTAGTCTGGTCATTCTGTGGTTGGACCTAGAACAAATTGCAACAGAAATTTCCCTGCACCAACCTACTAGTGTTAGGACCCTAAACAACATACCAAAAATGTAGGAAAATGTACGCAGGCAAAAACAGTGAATAAAGATATTTTGTAGTATCTAATTAGCATAAGTCCAAAATGGCGGCTTGGCATTGTATCTTGTCAGCATAGTTCTTATTGCGATTTTAAAGTCAAAATGCTTTGTTAAAAGTGTAAAACAGTTGTGAAATACACTTGTTTTTCTTTATTGATTGTGAGGTCTGCCAGTAAAAACGTTTTTAACGATCTGAAATGATGCATACCACATCAGGTTACTAAAGGCAACAGCTAAAACTTTACCTAGTTCTATTCACTTCAAACCTTTGCATTCACTACATGCGAATGAGCATGGCAGACCATGTTTCTTGCAAGACCATGTTTTTTGCAAGAATACTTCCAACTATCAAAGACCAGTTTGTGTAAACTTGAAAGGACTTTCAACAGATTTTCTGGAGCAGGAAGAATTCCGTTGTCCGAGCTGGCAGATGGTCTACGACAATGTGTCACTCCCTATTCTTCTGGTTTCAGCTGGTCGCCTTTCCCAAACCAATGTCGCGCAGCGACAGCGGTAGGGGGAAAACCTTTATTATAAATATACATTTATCAAACTTGTCGCCACTTTCTCGTAAAAACGCCTGTCAGTATCGTAGTGCATTTAACGTTGAATCAGGAATATTAGTTTTGAAAAAATTGTTTATTTTTTCTGCGTTTGCGAGTAGACTGAACATTCGGGTTTGATCAGCAAGGGTTGAAATTGGTTTTTTTTTTTGCTTGTTATGTTTGGTGTACAGCTAACGTTTCGAGCACTTGCCCTTCGTCGGAGCAGACTGAGTAACAACAGTGAATTCGTCCAACGTTGACTCTTTTGTTAATACACGTACATCATTTCAGAAGCTTGCATTATTTGTTGCTTTCTGCAGTTCTACTCTTTTCAGTTACCAATACCATACTCATACAATCGTAAAGTGTTATCGCGGTAAGAAAAGGTATGCACGGAAGGCAGTAGCTGGCAAGTTTCGAGGCCAATTACACACTTAAGTCATGAAAACGTAATTTTCTGTATTTTTGCAAGCTTGTTTTTCTTTGGATCTGAAATATAGACGATGCAAACCAGAAGGTCTGTGTCCTCTCCAATAAGTTAAGTCGCGCCTTGTGATGCAGACATTGGCTGAATGGATAATTATTTAGTCAGTATCTTCTTCAGAATGCATGGGTTTGTTGCCATTATCACGTAAACTAGAACTTAACGCTTGTTATTGGCGTTGGGAAAAAAGTCATTTTTTGTTTTAGAGGCACCGTTCCGATTACGTTCACTTCAGATCCTACAACGCGGCTTTAGTTGCTGCTTTCAGACTGGTATTTCTTTCTTCTTCGTTCTGAAGCTCGGAGCACTGAGTTGCAACAAGGTCTTGAGCAAAGGCTGTTCTGCTGCGAATCTTTACTGCCAACTATCTCCGTGTTCAATGCACATACATTTTATAGTTGTTTGACAGTCAGACGTTCTGATTAGAAAAAAAACTGAAACTTTTTTTGTTCCCGGATAAACGAGCAGGCTAAATAGACAGTGTTCAGTAAAGTAAGAAACTGGTTTACTGGAGCGAAAAGCACGAGTGGTAGATGGTAGTGCTGGTGGTCTTGATGTTTCCGTCTTGAGATTGGGGTAGAAAAGATTTTTCGTTGCAGTATTTGTGTTTGCGCTATTTTTGAATGGACTGTCTTGCAGAGGTGCAGATGTTATAACCTCGCAAACGACAGGCTTTGTTGACATCATTACTCCCCTTCTGTTTGAGTTGTACAGTTTCATGACCGTTTTTAGTGGTTCCTTGCAGATAACACTGTTTTCTATCGTCTGCTATGTCTGCGCCACAACAGAGCCATAACAAAGTGGTACTTAGAAGTATTTTACCCATGCAAACTACTATTTCAATTATAGGTCAGCAGTTTGAAGCCGGATATAGCCATTTATTATATAAACTGCAGTGTGTTACAAGGATTTCTACCACCGAGAAATGTGGTATCTGAACACACGTAAAAATACGATATTTTTACATGTGAAATTAT
>JAOBRG010364049.1:0-12360 GCA_027574985.1 Umimayanthus nakama | reverse complement strand
CCGACGCCGAACCGAAGATGGTAACCCGATGTCAAATGACGTCACGTCAGTTTGGCGGATGGAAACAAGTGACGACCGTGCATTACTAACTTCGTCTCCAGGGCCTTCTGGGTATTTTTCAAGATGGCGGTTGCTTAGAACTGCACAACGCCGATCTAGAAAACTACTCTACAAAATACTAAGCCACGAAAATTTGTGCACCCAAAAACGCAAATCCCGGTCAAAAATTATTCTAAAATATA
Organism: Umimayanthus nakama; assembly: GCA_027574985.1. Lineage (NCBI taxonomy): Eukaryota > Metazoa > Cnidaria > Anthozoa > Zoantharia > Parazoanthidae > Umimayanthus > Umimayanthus nakama. Next base: position 12,118 of record JAOBRG010364049.1, on the reverse strand, counting down.
CCAACTAATTAAAGGCCTGGGCCCAGTTGTACAAAGAGTGGCTATAAGCTTTATCCGGCGGATAAATCCCTATCCATGCAGCGGAAAACATTGGCACGCTCTTAATTTTGATTGGACAACAAGCAAATTTCATCCACTGGATAGCGATTTATCCGCTGGATAAAGTTATCCACTTTTCGCACAACTTGGCCCTGGCTAAACTAAGATACACGTGGCGCGCTAGCCTAACGCTAGCCGCATACATTGTCGCGTGCTACATGTGTGTATCCTGGATATACCTCGGAAACATTGTCGCGCTTGAAAAAAATTGTAGCCGAGGCACAAAAATGTTTCTGGCCGGGGAAACATCAGAAACATTTCTTGCATCCCTACTTGTTGCTCGATTGTAGCTTGTATGTTTAGCCTGATCCCGGGACAATGCTGGCGATAGTCGGCTTAAATGTAGCGCGCTACATGTATTCTAGTTTAGCCAGGCTTAACAAATGACTTTTTTCCTTTCTTTGAGTACATCGAAATTTATTGCTTTCCATCAGATACATCTCGCACTGAGTTTCAAAATATCCGTTGTATTTACTGTTTAAAAGAACGTGTTCAAAATAATTATATGTACCAGTGACAATTCAATGTTTTTATACCCTAACAAGTACTGTTTTTGTCGATTTGCTTGAACAACCCCTGAAACTGAACATTAAGTCGCCGATTACAACCATAAAAAACACGACAATCATCCTTATCATCCAAATATAAGGAGTAGGGTGCGTGAAGGACTTGCGGGACTCCCAGGAACGTGTTCTTTCTGGATACACCGCTGACTGGCATCCGTGCGTATTTTTAAAATAACTCAACGTCGTTCCCAGTGCCATCCGCGCACTGGATTAACGCGGGAGGAATGTATAGATTAAACTAGATCTTTCATCTAGTATACTTAAAAATTATTATCATAACTTGGAAAAACATTTGTCCAGATCTCGCTATTGATTTTGTTAGTTTAGTACAAGCAGAATATTTCATGCAACGAGCTTTCCACTAGTACTGCGTAAGAAACATATCGTCTCAATCGTAATAGTCTGGAGTACAAACAAACTGAATGCTGTTGTTGTTGTTTTTGTCGTTATTGTTGTTAAAGTTGTCCTAGTCGTTGTTGTTGTTGTTGTGTTGTTGTTGTTAAAAGTGGTTAGTCCGCGCTTGTTTGGTTCAACCCACTGGCTAACGCGAGGGAGCTAAGAATGATCCTTAAGTTTTTGCGAATGGGCGTGCGGAGGGCCAACCACCATTACACGCTTTTTGGCTGATCCTCATTGTTCTTAACTATTTGGGAAACTTCAGCCTCAACACTCTTAAGCTTCTCTTAAATTTCAAAGTGCTCCTAAGGACATCAACAGCAAAAAAAAGCTCCTAAAGTATTGTAGACTGCGAGTAGTCTCTTTTCCTCCAGGAGATCGTCGAGAGAGCGCGCGAAATATGGAGCGAGGACAAAAAAAAGCGCAGTCTAAAGTATCGCAAGTGTCCTGAACTTGAGATCACGAATCAAGCCGAATAAATCGCGATGAAAGTTTGATCAATCTCAGCATTTCAACGCTAATAAAACCGAGTTTGAAGAAAAGGATAGTAATTATGTATCACTCCAAATCCGAGCCTGGATTTTGGCCAAATTTGAGCCTCCTTGTTCTTATAAAATTGTTCTTATAAAAAGGGTGTATCATAGTTTAGTTAATGCAAGGGTACCTGAAAAACAGCAAAGCCGTCGAATAGATTCTGCAAAACTAATTCATATTTCAAAAAGGCTGAGATGCCAAGGAATTCGTGCTATCCAAGCTGTGGACTCGTTTCGAATTTCTTAGGACCCGTTTACTCATGGAGAACAACGACAATATTTATACCAGTATTTGTACAAACTTGAATGTACCAAGTTTTTCTTAAAATACGTTAGTGCAAATGCTGGCAGAAGCTATAATTCCAAATGCTGAAAATGGACAAAACTGGGAATTGGAGAGAAGAGTATCACAATTACTTAAGAACTGTATGAAGTCCGGCGATCCTTGGTAAATTGTTTTAATTCTCCAAGTCAATGAAGGATTTTGGAAAAATGCGTGTGGGAGTGTTTTTAGGAGGGAACTGATCCATCATCTTCCCCTCCTCTATAAAGGAAACACTGAAAAACACTGACATCTTGGGCCAATAGCTGTTGTTTCCAATTGTCAATATATGTGGGTTAGCGAAATATCCGGATCATTTGAAACGTAGTTTTATTACTTTGTTCCTCAGCCAACGCAGAACGAAGTGTTGATTTGTTGTTCAGTTACTTTTACCGGTTACTTTAATGTCCGCCGGAAAAATGTACAAACTGTACATAATGCGTTTGATCTTTCTTGTAGTGCAAAAATAACTAAATTAATAATTATCTACCATCTTCGTTCCTATCTATCAATTCTAGGACGGCTTCGATCTTACAGACTGATTCCATACTGAGACCTCAAACATTTGCTTGATGCTCTATTTTCTGGCTTAGGACTTCTTCTGACGTGCAACGGCAAATGACAAGGAACTTCATTTTAAAAACATGCTGTTAATCGCACAACAAAAACATATACTGTATCTAGTCACAGAAATATATACTCTCTTTCGAAGCGACTAGCTTTTAAGAGAGTCACAAAAGGACCAAACCATCCTCTAAGATATCGCTACTCGCTAAAATTGATCCTTAAGTGAGCAAAAAAAAACCGTTTAAAAACAATTATATTAACAGATGCATTTCTAAATATATCATTTCTTTATAATTCTACTGACTCTACGTAACTCTATGTAAATCACGGCCAAATTTGTATTCGTGTTTTTCCTGTATAGCTTTTGATCTGCATTTTCATTAAATACCATTATTAGAAGTAACAAATTAATACTTAGCGGCGGTTCTTTCATCTACTGTTCCAGCATCCGGTTGTACCTAATGAGTGCCGTACCCTCCAGTCTTCCGCCAGGTTTCTGCTGTGCCCCAGGTACAAAGCTTTATGTAAATAAGTTGCTATCTCGCTGTTTCTTCATAAAGTCATTTTGTATTATAGGTGCTCGAGTTGAGTGGAGCTTCACTTTGAATATAGATTCGCATGCACTCAGAAGAAACAATTTCATGTCAGTTGTAACTGAACGCGGCGTTCAGTTTCTCAAAGTCTTTTCTTACTAAAAACCGAGTTCTTCGTTCCCTCGCCAGTACAGTCAGTATATTTAATACAAAAATCTGCTACTGTTGCTGATTTAGTAGTAAACTCATTCGTAGCAGTTATCCAAACTGAACGCTGTATGGCAGTTAAAAGCGCGACAAAACTGTGAAAAACTAATAATTTGACGTGAATACTGGAAGCGTTCCTGAGTTTCTAGCAGTGATACCGATCAACAAAAGGTGAAGTATTTGATGTGACGAGCACAAGGTGTGGCAACTGGATAAACTCTTAAGTAAGTAAGTATACAAGTGACTAAGTAAGCATCAGTAAGTAAGTATGTATACATGTATGGATGTATAGATGGATGGATAGTTGTTAAGTGAATAATAATGACAAATAAGCAAACGTAAGTAAAGGCCTGTTTGCATGAATGGAAGTTGATCCTTAAGTACTCTCTGGGGTCAACCTATTGTGACTTATTGCAGGTGCATGAACCTACTCAGTGCCAATATATAAGCAGCTTTCTGTTTACATAATTCTACTCAGATTTGCACCAGGTGATGGATAGTAGATCAACCAAGCCGATAGTTGGGTTGATAGTCTTAGCATTGCGGTCTGTTTTTTACTTCGACACACGAGTAAACGATCGACGAAGAGTTGACTCTTCGTCCTGAAGCGTTTTAAAAATTTAGCTAAATTTCTAGCTTTTGTTTCTTGCCTTACTATTGCACCATTTTTTTCAGGAATAATGTTTGCCGGGAAAAAGTAATACAACAAAACGTAAAAGGCGATAATTTCAAGGCTGCCGGGGTTGACTTGCATCCAAAGGCCTAAAAAAATTATTTATAATAATACTCGATAAGCTGCCGCCGGCTTTACTCGAAAGTTATGAAAACATGCACAGTTACGTGTAATTAGATTTGCTCAAACCCTTTTAAGTTACCGAACTGAAATATTTATTGTGAATTGTTTTTTTCCATCACGATCAAACATTGTGTATGCATCTTGATCCATAGCGAAATTGCAAAAATCAATAAGAAATTATATGACTTTTTAAAATAGATTTTAAGTAAAGTTTGAGTTGTTTACTTGAAACCCCTACCGAGGAATCAGTCTTCAGAAGCTATAACGAACGAGTTCATTATTGTTCTTCAACTGAATGTTAGGTGTTGTTGAACAACATGCTGTTTTTTCACCTGGCAGCCTTTAATATGATTTTCTTATTAGGCTGGTACCTATCCAGAACAAATTTGTTCTAATGATGTCAAAAACAGTTACCATGCAAGTCCGATTTGCAACCATTATATTCTCGCTCGTGTGAAATACCTATTATAACCCTGTGATTTCAGCACATCTTTTAAAACAGTTTTTTTGTTTATATTAATAAAGTTATTTCAAAATTATCTGAAACCAATATATATCTGTCAGAAATAAGGTCAAGAGACACACGATGGGCTGGAGTATCAAATGGCAAAGCACCCTTATTATTTTTTCGACATGCTAGAAAGAAAGCAAACAAACACAGTTTTCAAAACCAGAGGAAGTGCCTTTCGTTTCTAATGCAAGTTTGTTATCTTAAAACACAAGTGAGGTCTAGATCCTTTGAAAACGAGAGAAAATCATATGTGAGAGCTGCGCTTTCTGAATGAATGGAGTGGATGTTTTTTTTTGTTAATGATTTTATGGAAAGATTCACTGTAAAGCATAGAGTCGATGAGTGATTGCATCAGGCTGTTAAGTCAGATAACGGACAGTTTTTGGTGCAAATTGAACAAAGACCTTGCATCGCAGCAATTTTTGCTCCTGAAAATCTCCTTAGAACCCTATTATGGCTCAAAGTGGAAAAAAGTCTAAAGCTTTTTTTTCGTTTTGCATAGAAAAAACAGACTAAAGCTCATATTCGATCGTATTACTTTATCTAAAAAATTATCCACATTGACTTCCTTCTGACAAAGCCGGTTAAAGAATTTCGAAGAAGAAAGACTCGATATTACTCTAGCAGCTCTGTTTTGTAACTTAGTGCTTCACTCACCAAATTGCTCCATACTGTGTTACATTAGTCAGAATCTTGTTTTATTAATGATTTATAAACGGTTTCAATTGTTTTGGTAAGAACTTATTGGCACATTCACTTGAGCTCTTGAGATTTTCTTTGCGCGAACTCGGTATGTTCAGACCACGAAAATGTATCACTTATGTGAACTTCCAATGATTTGGTTGATTTCACTTTTTGTCGATGGAAACTAATTTTCTGGTTTGCACTGGCGCCCGCATATATTCCTTCTACGTCGAAATGTTTCATCGTTTGTCGCATATTGCAATTGTTTTTTCCAACAACGAAGCACCCGAAAGTCACAAGAATGGCATTTGTCTGTGCTAAAGTGTTGGAAAGGATTTTAGGCAAGAACCCTAATCGTAATTTGTTTTTTTTTTCCATTTCTGAAAAATTTTGACTATCCTAAAATATGCCCCTTCTTTGAAGTTAAGGAACGAGGTTCCCAGTATGAACAAATTTAAGTCTTCTTACCTAAAAAAATAAGTGATAAAAGACGAGAGTTGATAAAAATCCCGCACCGAGTTTTGTTTTTTTGGCTGACGCGAACCAGAAACTCTATTTCCATTGGCCTTATTAAGGGTGTTGTTACATAGAATTTCATTTGAGGACCCAAAGTGATTTTGGGAACATGGTAGTTAGATCCAGTAATCATATATTCCGATTTTGACGTTCTCTAATCGACTCTAGATCTGCGCTGGTTGAAGCAATGATCTTTGTAAGGTTATTTCCAGTTGTCGTGCCATCTGCGCACATTCTGGGAACTGAATATTTTATACAGCCCGACAAAACAAATCATTTATACTAAGAAGGTAATGTAGGAGACTAAGATGGAACCTGGAGGACCGCAACTGACTCTGAAAAGTGACCATTAACCATGCATTTCTGTTGTTGATTACAAAGAATGAGTTGATTCAAACTATTTGAGGAATTCTGTTGCTACTCTAATAAAAGATTAACATTTTTATAGACTTGTATCGAACGTATTTTTAAGGTCCAAATAAACTACTATAGTATAATTCCCTTGGTCGATGCTGGTACACCACTAGCTCGTAGCATCGAGCAGAGTTGTTAATGTCGAATGTAGTGGCCCGAAGCCTGTTGACACTTTGAAAGGCTACATTTTGTAGTTAGGTAGTCATAGAGCTCATTGCGTATTTTCTTTCATTTACTTAAGAAATTACTGGGAGGATGGAGGAACCTTCTTTCAGTGTTGCATGAAGAATTACTATTGCTTTTAACCCTAGAAGGGATCTTAAAGTCAAAAAAAGTTACACGAAAGCATAAGGGGAGGGGTCAATCAGTGTCGAACTGGTTTCTACGGCAACCATAATTCATAAGCGTGTAACTGGGACAACTAGCTAAAATTAAAAAGTTCAAACATAATTACTAAATCCTCAGGTCAAGTGATACCAGTCTCGCAGCACGCATGGTAGAGAGCTACAATTTAGCGGAGCCAAGCAATATCAGCTTAGGACATGGAAAATCAGGGACGTCACCGGAACCGGAACCCAGCTCGAGGGCTGAACCGGTGCCAAAATGGTTCTCCGCCGTTCTGCAGTGGGGTGCATCCTGGGATCTCCACCAGTACGGTTTGGGTGGAGTATTCGCCCTCCTCGCCGCTGGTGCTTTGGTTTTGCTGCTAAGACGTGGAGGAAGAAAGAAAAGGGCCTCATTGGTTGTCCTTACTCTCATAGTCTTATTTGGGCTAACACGGAGTTTGTGTTTGTGTGTTGATGCGTACAACCACAGGCGTTTGATGCCTGCAGTTGCGTTTAAGTTGCTCTGGGGCGTAGGGAACCCTTGTCTTGTGTCAGCGTTTTCGATGATATTTGTCGTCCTGCGAAACGCACTATCGTTGAAGCAAAAATTTAAAGTTTGGTATACCACCAGAAACGTTATCATTTTGTCCTCAACTTATTTTTTCTTTGTTTTTATGGCCGAGATTGTTCTCCAGTTTGTGCCTTTTGTGAAGGAAAAAACATTTGTGTGTCAAATGATGTACGTGTTTTTTAGTTTCTGTTTGATATTGTTTTATACTGTTATTTCTATGAAGTTTAAGAAAAGCTTCTATAAAGTTCAACAGCAAAGTCGGTATGTTCATACTAAAAGTAAAGTTGCCTGGATGACTGCAAAGCCTCGCTCTAAGAGCCGTGATCAAGCTGTTGTTCTAAGGCTTCTAATTGCAACGATCGCTGGTGGCTTAACCTTATTGTGTATGCAAATCTATTCAATGGCAAGTGTCTATGGCGTATTTTCTGGTGCCCAGTACATCGCGGCTTGGGAGTGGTTAGGGTTTAACACAGTGATGCGTGTTGTGGAGATCTACTTAGCCACGTTGCTCTTTTTGTTGGCAGTCAGAAAACAAAAAACTAACGAGGGAAAAGTTGGTGAGAATATCGAAAGGAATTCCACCCAGATCAAAACTAATGAGTGAATCAAATAAAACTTTATTTATTTATTTGTTTGTTTGTTAGTATTTATTTACATACTTACTTTAATTACTTTTGTTTAGTCGTTAAGTTCAATATTTCGGTTAGTTATTTAGTCTGTTATTATTTTATCTTTTTAAAGTCTTTCAGCTCCCCAAAGGACTTTTATGACCACGAGCCTCGTAAAACGCAAACAATAATATATCTGAGTTATGACATATTATAAGGAAAACGAAACTAGTATGAGAAACATATATCAAGAGTGTAGAAAGCTCCAAATGCAATAATCTCCAACTAAATACGAGAAAGAAATAAAGCAGTTATACACATTACAGCCTTAACAGATCAGTTACACTATTCAATGAAAACATCGAGTTGAGGGGGGAGGGGTTGGGCGATTTTGAATAACTCGTTTTCTCTTTTTATGCGCTGGGGGCTTTAACAGACTGATGGTGTGGTTTGATTTCTTTCCGGCAGTTCCGGAACCTCACGAGATAGGACGAAAGCACTATGGCCAATGGCCAACCTCCTCGAGTTTTTAGGCTTAAAATTTCTGTTCTTTGACCGATTTCAAAAGCTTTTGCACAACTGTTTTTTTAAGTTAGCACATCTTTTGCTCCTAGATCGGTGACGTCACGACTGATGACGTCATCATAAAAAGTTACGCAACCCGTGTGTTGCTACAAAAGTTGAATTTTTCGCTAAAAGGCCTTAATACGGACAACTTCGCTTTAACTCTTACAATTTGGTTTATTTCAATCGTGTTCAATTCAAAATCTGAAAGTTCGAAAATCCAAGGGTTAACACTTTTTGGTGTATAAAAGATTTTTTGACTATCACGATCATGCAAACTTCTAGTTACAATTTCTTCTTCCTTCCTGTTCCAATGGTGTAGTAGAGCCAGTGGATGGGGGATTCTTACTGAGTTTTTACAGCCGTCACTGTTTCGGGCTGTTCAGTCAGTCTTTTTGTTGGGGTGGGGCCACCAAACGTACCCTTTAGCCGGAAAGCCCTTTCATTTTCACTACACCATCCTTATAGATGGCTTGAAGCACTCGGTCTTGCAGCTTTCTTGGGGATGATGACGCGAGTCCTAAACATCAGGATCTCTCCCTGGTGTAAGGTAAGCTAGCATATGGCGCAATTCGTGTAATTTTTCTACTACCTCTTTCCTTCCGGTTTGTTCAAGCTCCACAACTTGTGCCAGAAGATCCTGTACTGAAATTTTGTGATTCTCTGTCTCATGTGGCATTTCTCGTAGTGCTGCTGTCAGAGGTACGAAAGCGGGGAAGTCTACTGAAGTTGGCATGTGCTTTAATTGGTGTTGCGGTACAGAGTTGTTTACGTGAAGGCACTAGGAAATAGACACAGACTGATTGTGTGCTTCTCGAGCATGACTCGAGAATGACTTCAGTCCGTGGTTTAGATCCAGCCTTCCCTTTTTTGTCGAGATTTTGTCAACATGTTCATGGCCGCCTCAGCCGCCCCCCCCCCCCCCCTACCTGTCCCTCGATTCTCTTCCCTTCCCCGCAAAATATCTATGTTCGATTTTTCGATGCCGATACATTTTGTAAAGGCAGAGTCAAGAAAAAGTTTTTAAGTTTAAGCTTCGAGAACTCTGCCATCTTTGTCTTATCTTGAAGTCAGCGCTAATCTGTCCCTAAGACGTTTCAATCGGCGTCCGGGCTCGCTGAATTTTGGTTCATCTGCAACTGATTCACCGACTGTTTCTGCAGTGTTTTTCGATTTGTTATCAAACTGAGCTCATAACTGAATACCCCTGCAGATTTCGGGATTTCACCAGATCAACGTGGCTGTGTCTTCTCTCAACAGTTCACTACACTACCAAGTCTTTCGCTGAAACGTTACGGTAGATAGGCTGGTCAGGGGGGTGCACTGTAGCTTTTCTTTGCTTCGAGTCGGCGATCGATAGTACAGTATTGGCGAGGGAGTAAAACTCCAGTTGTTGGAAGAAGATTCCAAACTAGCTCTAGCTCCACAACAACAAACATTTGCACCTTGCCAATTCTACGAGTTTTGTCTGGCACTTCCGGTGATTAGTTTCTATTCGGCAGGATGTCAAGTATACATCATTTTTTTTATCCCAGCCTCTTCGCCAATTTCAGTTACATATCAACTACACTCAGGCCTCATATAATTCTTTCACTGGCAAGACCACCAACGCTTTCCCCACCCCAGTAAGTGTAAAACAGTTACAATTGCGGCTAGTCAGTTAGAATGTGCGTGATCGTGTGTGTGCGTGTGTTGACAAAGGTTTGCTTACACACTTGCCCACCTGTCCGATCTACTCACTTTAACTAATTCTGACGTCAGCGCCCAAAAGTTGCTGAACAGTAGTAAGTTATCAATAAGATTCTCACTACCACTGTAAAAAACTGGTCATGGATGGCAGCTCAATTGTGCAAGCTCACCATCAATTTGTCCTATCCTCAAGTGCACATAAAAATAGAACGTTGAGTTTTTCTAATATTGCTCGAGAAAACAGTTTGTCGTGTGTGTGTACTAATATTGTATTGACGACAAGTCTCTTCTCATACAGAATCCTGCGGTGAAAAATCTACATTTTAAATTACCTTTTCTAATTAAAACCTCTTGATTTTTTTTATTTGTAGTTTCAACATGTTTGGAATTTTAGAATGGATTCTCTACTTAAAACCGGGTAATTCGATAAAAAGATTTACTTTGAATAGCAAAAATTAGAGCCTTCATGTCTGTGAGTAAAATTTATGTAAAACAAACAACTGGACTGCAAAAGCTTTTAGTATTCAATAAGATTGCTTTCATTAGCATTAACGAATGATCGCTAAAGGCAATCAGCCATTCAGTTCGATGTATCCATTGAACTCGCCACATTTTCCAACTTCAATGCTTTCTTCTAACTAAAAGCAGCCCTGTTCTAGTGAACACTAAGCAGTTTCTGTAGATTTTTATCATTCTGGGCAGCTGCAAAGGACAATTCACAACTTCATTTGGGACGATTGTAGACATGTAGTTTAGTTCCAGATGAAAACAGACGAAGTCCAACTGTCTTGTAAACAATTCCAACTTGAGTTGAACCGCGATGTTGGTGTTTAAATCAATGTCATGAGTGTGAGAAGTTTCTTCGTAATATCGCTGGTCGGATTTTGGTTTGTTTCATTTTCGTTGCAGTCATGTCTGGAAGATCTGCTAGGTAAGTAAAACCATCAGTCTGTGACAGCTTTGAACATTTGCAATCATGTTATTTATCTTTTATGATAAAATTGCTTTATGGAGATTAACGTAAATACTTAGGGCACGATATTCGGCAAGTTTGTTATCAGTAAAGTTGCGTAACTATCTTTCATTTAAAGATCTTTTCCCAACAAAACGAAAATTATAAAGAGTTGCGAAGAGATAAGCTAAGGCAAAGAAAATGTTCAAGTTTATACAATAAACATCTGAAAGTTTAGATATATTATGTTAATTGTGAGCATTATTTGAAAGTGTAAGATGTCATACAACTTAAACGAATTAGTTCTTTCTCAATGCTTGACTATTGATCGAGCTAAAGTGGCAACTGCGTTTTATGATATCATGAATACATTGATAATAAGTTTCGAGTTAAAGTGAATCTTCACAGTTTATCTAAAGAAAAAGAACAACTTAGCATTATTTTTGCTACTTAACTACTTTCTGACTCAAGAGGAGCTATCTTATTTCTGCCGGTATACATAACCAACGCAAAAAATGTCAAAAAGTGCTTGACATGTGTAAATACTGTTTAGTGAGATCTTTGTAGTTTGGTATAAAGTTTTTAAAATAAACGATTACGCGACCAACAAGAGAATTCGGCTGGTTTTTAATTTCGATTAATTTCGTTATCATACGTAATATTGGACGGTTGGCTTGAGTTTGACAAACCCTTAATATAAGGAAAATATGGTTATTAAAAGACAGTTATTGTACACAAGAATGAATCACAAAAATACAAGTGACACGATGAAGTAGATAAAAAAAACAATGGAACAGCAAGATAAAATAGAACGGGCTTAGAAAATATTAACTTCGTGCTTGCAATTGAATGGTACATTAATCAAAATCTAAAAAGCATGTAACTCAGCCTCTGGCAGCAATTTAAAATAATTTATTTATCTTAATATGTCTGCCCGCCAGTTTGCAGTTTTACCGGATCTGACCAGTAAAAGATCCTAATGGAAACCTTTCATATTCAAGATAGGAATCAGCCCGGAACGAGTTGAGTCAAGTTCCATTGCTATTTTTGTGCAGTGTAAACTTTTAAAACCGCTTGCCAAGAATACAGTAAGAATGATTTGGTTGACCTGCTTTTATTTAGGTCGTACCGACCGACTCGCATCGGAACACTTCTTGAAACACATGCACAAAGCTTTACACCTTCTCAAATCAAGATGAATTGAAAACTAACCCTCTCCAGGTACGGAGGAAGGGGAGGGGATGGGGAAGAAGGAGGGGAGGGG
>JAOBRG010364038.1:0-12361 GCA_027574985.1 Umimayanthus nakama | reverse complement strand
ATTCATTATACAGTATAACAAATATCAATCGTTTCATTTTAAAAACAAGTTTAATTTGTGGAACGAGAAGCACGGGAATTTGAGTCATTACTCGAACGAGCGCAAGTATCAAGTTTCGGCCCTCGACTCATATTTCGTCTACTTCTTGCACATTATTTGTATGCAATAATGTCATTTTCCCTGGATAAAGAAACACAACTTCAGAATCATTTATCATACAGTGCAACAAATATCAATCGTTTCATCTTATTAACAAGTTTGTGGAACAAGAGGCATGGGATGTTTATGTCATTACTCGAACGAGCGCAAATACCGAGTTTCGGCTCTTGACGGTAACCAGACGTTTCGTTCCCTGGACTATTCGTTCCCAGTGTTGTCTCGACTCATATTTCATCTAGTTCTTGACAAGAACATGCTTGTTGCACATTATTTGTTCCATAATGTTGTTTTCCCTGGATGTGAAATCATTGATTATATAGCTTCTTACAAACAAAAATCTGGGGTGAGATGACTGTCAAGTGGGGCGAGATGACTTGGGGCGAGATGACTCTGGGGCGAGATGACCAGATACCGTTAGAGATACAGTGCCTCAATCAGCTCGAAGTAATGTTCAGCGCTTTGTTGGCTTGTGTAACAGTGCACTAATGAACATGTACTGTACATGTTACTAGTGAGATCTGATTTTTGTTGATGCACTATACGTATGAACAAACCATAAGATGTAATCAGTCTTAGTATAATTGTAAAAAATCATAAGATTTTAAAGTTTTGTTAAAGTATCATTGTACATACAGCACTAAGAGCAAATTTAATATTAATGATTAAGTGCTCCACAAAAAAAAGTTTTTACTATCTTTATTAATATTATAAATTTTAAATATATTATAACTGCTTTTTACAAATTTTTGCAATGTTAATTAGATAAAACTGCATACACAGGAGGAATCCCGCAGTGGTGGAACAGTGGTTAAGATTTACACCACTGCCACATTGCTGTCCACACTACAATAATTTCACAGTGGTGACAATTGCTAGTACACTGTAAGGTCACATTGCTGGTAGTGACAGTGTTGTGACAGTGGTGTACTTAACTATGCTGTGACAGCAGTGGCCCAGGTAGCACTGCGACAGCGATGGCAGCAACATTAGTGTATCAGCGATGCACATGTAAACTGAAAGTGGGGAAACAAAGATGACATTGAGTTATGGTAATGGAGTAACATTACTGTGCACACTAGTGTGACAGCGGTATAAACTGACAGCTGTAACAGCGCAGTTCACATTACAAGTAGTGTGACAGCGATGTACATGTTCACATCACAGTGAAAGTAGTGACAACTGACAGAGCTGTCACACTAGTGTTCACATCCTTAACTCAGCTCTGTTACTACCACTGCTTTCACAATGCTGTGCTCATTTTCACTGTCAGAGCACTGTGCACATTGGTGTCTAAGTGCTTCAAGATTCCTCCTGTGCAGATTCTATAGAAACCCTTGTGTTGTACATGTAGTTTTTCCATCAATACCAAAGTTGTGTCATTGAAGCCTAATTTGTTTAAAAAACTATCAGTGAACTGAACTCTTATGTGATACATGTGCTGTATGTGTACTAGTTTTTGTCCTCTGATCATTGACTGTGTTCCATAGCTTAGATCATCTCTTTGAAATAGATACAGTGTAGAGTAAATGTATATTGTGAGCTTGTTATTGTAGCTCGGTACCACAAACAAGTCATAATTATGCCCTAATCATAGAGAGTATTTGTGTTCATTTATAATAACAATGTGAGCTATTATCTGTATAATATTTGTTAAAAGTATAGTTTGTTATACAGTATAATTTTTATTTTAAACTCTGTTGTTATTGATGTACTGTATATTCCTCATTTTCAGTTTGCCGACTTGCTTTGCACACTAAATATCCCAAGTTTGCAACTGAAGGTTTCACAGCTTTATACACAAGGTAATGCCAAATCAATATGGCCTTGTGAAAGATACTGGTGTGCACCTCACGTCACTGTCTGATCATGTCAGCTACTTGTACTGGATGTACGAGTAGTTTGCTTTGACCTCTAATTTAAAAAAATAATGGTCAGTGCTTAGCATACAAGTTGTGGATGCATACAGGAAATTGGGAGAGCAGAGAAAGGTTTGAGTGGCACACGGTGACTAGTTTCTCGATTTTTCAAGTGCTTTCCTAACTTCTTTAGTGCATCCATAAGTTCATAGACACAGCTAAATCATGGACTATTAATTTATTTTAAAACATTACAACTGCCACTTTTTTCAGTATTTACAGGCATACACGTAAGCTGATAAAGTACAACATTCTCCTAAACTACTCTGAGTGTTTTGATTGGTTGAATGCAAGCACATGATTTAATACAGGCATGTGTCTGTAAAGAACTAGATGCAATCTCAAACCACAGAAAAAGGTGCGAAAAATTGCCAGCTGTTCTAAAGGTACGTACATACATGCTGCAGTTAATACAATTGTTATTGTAGTAAGTAATTTCTTTGTTGTTCTTGTTTCCAGACCTCCAGTAGTGTATGTGAGTGCAGCGTCAGATAATGGACTCAGTGAGCACTTGTGCATGCAGGTTTGTAAAAAATATTGAAAGAACAGTAGATGTTGCAGCTTCTCAATGGTTAATACATTTTAGAAGGTGCAACATCTATCAAATACAGTGGTGAAAAGTGCCTATTTACAGAAATAGTTGCGTTACTTTACACAATAGTTTACACTAAAAACGAGAATGTGAATGATTGAAACTTGAACATTTATAAATTATGAGAACTCTTATCATTCTGGAAAATGACTGGCTAACATAGCTCGTGGTCTTAATAAAGTGCTGGAAAAAAGGTTGGATCACTCAAATCTGTGGCCATGTATCGAAAGAAGAATTGAAAGAAAGAAGGGAGAGGAAGGGACAAAAGGAAGAGAGGGAGGGGATTGGAATGGGTAGGGATGAAAAGAAAAAGACCCTCTCTTTTCTTACTTCCCTCCTTTTTGTTTTTGTTTGCCTCTCCCAAGCCCCTCCTTAAAACTCATCAAACCTCAACTTTTCCTTATTCTTCTGGTCTCCAACAACACTTCCAGCTACACAGGCTAAAAAAACCTGTACTTAATACATAGTTACGGTCTGTAAAACTGTTGTTGCTGATTGCTTCCAGTTCCAGGGATCCTGAGTGGCATAGTTAGTACTAAAAAGTTTATGTTCCACCCTTTCCATACGGTTTTGATGTAAAAATCAGCAAAAACTCAGTTCATTTCATATTACATGTATAATATTATTTTTGAAGTTTGTTTGTATGTGTGCGAACTTCATTTTGACAGATTGCGGAGGAAAAAAATTGATGAGAGACCATCATGTGAATGTTCTATATCTACACTTTGAACTCCATGAAGCTAAACTTTCTGATTGAAGACACATTGAGCTCCATGGAGCTAATTTTTTCTTTGGAGCTTCTAGCCAAGGGTTAATAGTGTGTAGTTTTTGCTTAAATTCAATTTTTATCATATGATTATTTTTGTTACTTTGTTGAGTAAGTTTTGTTTTTGTTGCTGTTTACATTTTCCGGATACATGAGGTGTAACACATAATATCTCTCATTTTTCTTCCTATACATTTTAGCTTGGTTTACCCCAGTCTAGTATATGCAGGGTTCCCTGCAACACAGTGTTTGGATCTCCGCATATCATGGTAAGGTGTTGTGTGTAGTTAATGCATTGTATAAGTACTGTAAACTAACCTTCTCCTGGTATATGTGTGGTACTTGTGTAATTTCACACCATGGTTCACTTACTTGCATATGTCGGCACACTTCCCTAGACTTGCTCCCGATAGGCACTTTGCAGCTATGGGCCACATCGCACAAAATCCAACATATTGGAGAGAAAAAAAATTGCAAGACTCCAAAACAAAAGGCAATTAACTAGAAAAGTGTGATATTCTTTGGTTACATTTCCCAGTGCAGTCTTGTCACATTCTTTTGCTCTCTAATACGCTAGGTTTTGTACCGAAAGACTCTAGCTGCAAAGGTCCTATTGCGTGACATTTGTACACTCTCCAGATTGTACAGGGAGAGTCACAGTTATCTGCTCCTTTTAGATTACATG
Source organism: Umimayanthus nakama (assembly GCA_027574985.1). Classification (NCBI taxonomy): domain Eukaryota; kingdom Metazoa; phylum Cnidaria; class Anthozoa; order Zoantharia; family Parazoanthidae; genus Umimayanthus; species Umimayanthus nakama. Next base: position 8,243 of record JAOBRG010364038.1, on the reverse strand, counting down.
TACCTACTGCCCACTGCTGGTGCTTTTCATATCCTGTTCTACGTAGGGGTTTTGAATCCCAAACCGTGTCTTTAAAATTATAATTGAAAAGGTTTTTGCAATAATGAAAACCCTGATCTTTATATTTAGATCAATGTAAACAACTAGGCAAACTCTGACCCAGTCCCTTCATTATTTTGTGTCTAATAGCCGTAGCAATGCAATCACATTGTATGAGCAATATTTTAATATAAATAAAATTACATTTGAAATAAAAGATTCCTTTGTACTCGTAGTTTAACATTCTTGAGAAGACAGGTATCTGTAAAAGTGCTCACTTCTTATGACCTGTAGCACAGTCAGCATGCAATTTTGTGTTTGGCCAGAATAAGAGATCTGTTGATTTACTCTTTTGCTGTTCCACTGTACAGGATGTTGCTGCATTTGAAAGATTATTCAGTGATGATGTTTCATGTGGAAAGACTCCATTACTTCTGGTGGCTTATGCTGGTAAGTGAAATAAAAAAGTAATGAAATAGCAAGCGCAGCTGGTGTTTCAGTTTCTGGAGAAGAGATAAAAAAAGCGACGGAGATTGTTTTCTCTTGCCATTTATTTTCCCATTCTTCAGTGACTGAGACGCCAGTTCTACTGGCTGGTACCTGTAATGAAGTTTTGCAATAGTACTGCAATAACTGTAACAATAATGCAAAATTGGATTAACTAGTAAGTTAGCAATTAAGTTATTACTAACAGTATCAATTATATATCCCGTAGTTTGTCCAAATATGGAAACTGACAGCTTTAACATGGAAAACTTTCCCTCAAAATGGCCGAAAACTGGATCTGGAAGAAACAAAAATTAGAGATAATTTTGTCCAGTGTTTGGTATTTACATGTAATAAAACAATTATTCCATTCATGCTTGTTGGATATGAGCTTATGATAGCCAACTCTAAGCTTTACACCTCTTCTGCTATCTAAAAGCTTTGATATTTAACAGCGTTCACAGGGCAATCAACTTTTTTCTTTCTTCACAAGTAAGTTCCGAGTTTTGCTTGTCCATAAACAATTTGCACTTGTCTAAAAAACTACTTGTACACATATTAACTTTGCTTAAACTTTTGAAAATATCCTGATGTCACAGTATTTCCCTGTTGAAGGCACACACACCAATTAACAAAGAGTTTCAAAGCAGCCATTTTAGCTGTGGTTATTTCCCTTGGTTACAAACTAAGTTGAATGATGCATCAATTCTGCTCATGCATGCGGACATGTGATTCAACAATTGGTTGTACACAGCTAAAGTAACTCGACTCAGATGACCAGAGGAGTGAAAGTTGATTGCCCTTGTTCATGGTATCAATTATTGTTAGTTAGACAAATAAAATGAAGTGGTCGGTTAAAAACAGCCTAATTGACTATTTTTAGTGATTTTTTCAACTACTGGGAAATTTCGGGGTTTTTTCAGAGCTACTCTGTTTTCTAGGCATAGCAAATAGTTTCTGGTAAATTGAGAGGTATAGGTAATTGGGGAAGAGTGCTTGGGCAGAGTCCCTTTTGAAAGAATGACTAACCACAGTTAATTTACGGGTTTAGTGATCAACTATTATGGCTGACACCCATTTTCTTCTTTCGATTGTTGCATTAACACCTTCCTTGAGCATTTCTATTTGTTGTACAGTTTGGTAGTGCAGTTTATGTGTGTCTAGACATGTATAGTACATAAAATACTATTAAACAGTTTTTGTCACTTAAATTCCAAGGTACTCCTCTTGCTGGCCACACAGACAATTTGGGCAGATTACGAGAACTGTGTACTCAGAATGGTCTTTGGCTGCACATTGAAGGGTACGGATGAAATTGTGGCACTTACCCAGGTGCAACATATGTTGTACAGTATCAGTCATTTTGCACATTAGTGAAGAGGCAGCAAAGACATAAGTTTGTTTGTAACAACTCACAACATTCTTCATGTTGTTACAGGAATTGTTTCATCTCTCATAACACTATTGGTGGTAATACAAAGGCCTGTCTTTTCTATAAGCTAATGAATTTGGCAGTTAGACTGTCTATCAAAATACCGATGTTTACTTATTAATAAGTCAGTGACATACATATATGACAAACCACTTTTAGATGGTATATGTTTATTTCTAGAACAACGACATTTGTTTTGTTTGTTTTTGTTTTGTTTTGTCAACTTTATTGGGAATCTTACTACGTAAATAAAAATTTAAACAAACAATGTTTGGAAAGGACAAAAAAAAGAAGCAAGACTACCAAAGGGAAGAGATACAAACAGAACTCGTGGTCCCATGCAGGGTACCCTTCCTATGACAATTTAAAAATAATAAAATAATACAAATAAAAGGTTCGTTAAAAGTGTTTACAATGTTTTAAGACTTAGGGCATGGACAGTCTCGTACAGAGGACCAGGTGCATATCAAGTCAGAATCGCAGATTGAATTGAGCAAATTGGAATAATTGTCTTTTAGAAACTTTTGAAAATGATCTGGGCTAGAAAAAGTACGGATGTTAACTAGATTGCAGGCAAAATTCCAGAGTTTTGCAATTCGGTTGAAGTAAGAGGACTGAAAAGTGGTTGTCTCACAGAGCAGAACTTTCAGAAGAGTTGTTTTTGTCCTGTACATGTATGCGGTTGCTGCAGTCATGTAGTTTTTAAGAGAATACTTGAAGATACACTCATTTTTTACAGATTTTAATCTGTATTTAAAATTGCTAGTTCTGAAACAGATGTACAAGTATAAATATGAAGATAAGTTTTTTTAGTTTATTTGTTGCACAACAACAAAACGTTTTTCTTTTGTTTTCTAATATCGTTTTACAAGAAATACAGATAAAAAAACCACAAAGAAAGAGCAACAAAAAGCATTCATGAACCTTTGATGATTGATTCATGCATCCATACAATTAGATACTTATAAATATAAACATAAATTTAAAAAATGAGTTTATTTATACACATGAACATGTATATGAAAACGAATATGAATATAAATATAAATACAGATATAAAATTAAGTTGTTTTCCCCAAAGTACATTTAATGTTTACATGTAGAACTAAAATAAGTATTTTGGGTCGTTTGTTTTTGTTAAATTTTTCACATTTTTGAGTTCAACTTATAATTTTATCTCAACATTTGGTACATGTATGTACTGGCACACCTTATTAGTGTGGGATGGTCACAGATACACAGACCTTGTAGCGGACTTTGTGTCCATTTATCTATGTACCCAACGTGCTGGTAAATCAGAATTTTAATATAATTAAGAAATTGATAGAGAAATAAAAACATCCTACAACTGTAGAATTACATGTAATCTTGATTATTTACAAAGCCCCTTTGGAAATAATAGAAATTTTTTTCAAAAAATCTTTTGATCTCCGTTTATTTTGTTTCTTTCTTCTGATCGCCGGTGTCATGGCCAGATTGTACAAATGCATTTAATTGTTTATAATGGTATTAGCTAGGAATGTTTCAAAACCTAAATTTTAAATACATTCTTCCACTTCTGCATTGCAGGGACTCTCTGGCAACTGTTGCTCTTCATACTATTCCACCATCGTTAAAAGTAAGGAACACCATTTTTTCCTTTATTGTTCACAGTTACATTGAAGTCTTGAATTGAAATTCGGGAGAAAAAAAAGAAAAATACTGATAGATTTCTAAAAACATAGAATGTTCTTTTAGGCTCAAGATATGATTTGCATGTTACTCATGTATTCTGGCCTTATTCACGTCTCTGTTGCAATACACATCCAGGTTGCCCCATCAAGTGACAGCATGACGCTGAACTTAAGCAGATGGTTTGGATTACCAGCAGTGCCTTTCTGTGTATCCTTTGGAGAAAAAGTATAAGACATATTTACTATGGCATTGTGTAATGAAAAGTAATAAGGGCGCGTTCGATTGACCTCAATCTGGTATAGGAATACACAAAATAAATTGGAATAGCCGTTTGATTGATTTGCTATTCTTATTCCGGAATACTCGGAATGTATTCCAACCATTCTGTTCCCGTGGCCTGAATGACTGGAATAAACCGGAATAATGATGTAATCTCGTTCCAGTGAAGCTTGCTTTGAAACAAAATGGCGACTGTCAGCGAAGAATGCAGACTGAATAACTGGCTTGTGGGAGCCAGGCGTTCATTGCGACGTTTCTTTTTGATCCTTCGATGTCGGTTATTACTATCATTAAGAAACAGAATTCGCCAAGTGTTGGATTGTTCAAAGACTAAAAATGAAAAAAGAAAAAAGATTCAAAACATGCAACATTGTTCGAGATTGCGCATTAACAGCAGTTGAAATGTTGCATAACAAAAGCTATTCCTAGAGTGGTCAGGAAGCATGGAAAACCGATGTACTGTTTTACGGGACAGAGCAGCTATTCTGGAATAATCCAATTTGGTCAATTGAACGTAACCTTAGTCAGTTTAGTCTAGGGTTACTGAGCATCTTAATTAAAGAAAAAATAAAGCGATTTTGGTAAAAGCTATTTTGTTTGGCTATAAAAACACAGATCTACAACTACTGCTAAATTTCTGCATTCTCAATGCAAAATACTATGTATAGGTACATATAAGTGTAAGACATAGTTTGCCATACCAAAGTTTGAAAGCTTTCTTGAGCATTTGCGTTTTGAATAAGAAGGCGAAATTGGAAGGTCGATTATGTTAATTACAGCTGAAAATCTCTCAAAACTTGGGTCCAAACAAAGTCAACTATTGGTAAAATGTAGTAAATCACTAAACTTAAACCAGCGGTGCTTGCAATCCTCAATCTTCTTTTCTTTTCTTTCTTTCTTTCTTTAGTTTGTGTACTTGTAGAGTTCGTGATAATGGTGCATATTCCCTATCTCATAGGCAATATGTCTGTACCACGTGAATGTAATTTTTTACACTTGCACCTTTGCTCCTTAATTTAAGTACATTTGATCAATTAATGTAGAAGCCTCTTTGTAGCAAACTGTACACAAAGCACAAGTTTCAATTTAAAATAGAAAGCTTCAGTGTAGAGAGAATGTTTATTTTTTCCTTGTTGTCTTGCTGTTAAGTTCTTTGACACGAATCTTAGACTTTCTTTAGAGCAAAGGATCCTATGTTGGCAGATGCAGCAGGTTTAAATAAGGCTGCTGTTCCTGAACGACTTACCCTCCTTCCACTGTGGATATCAATGCAATACATAGGTAAGTTACTACTCTTCCGTTAGGGGTCCATTTTAGATCGGTTTGTTTTGTGTTTAGTTTCTTCTCTGTTTTGTCTAACTGCCCATCCATCTGTCTATCCATTCACCCATCCACCTATCCTTCATCTATCCAACATGCAACTATATAAACTGTTTGTTAAATAAACGTGGATACTCAATTGACTTTTGGTGTGAATGTAGAAAGTTATATGCATGTCATATAGTGGCTAAAACGTACCTCTTGAATTGTTTCAACAATAACATCCACTAATGTTCTTCAGGTTTGGACAAAATGAGAGAGTTAATACTGACAACAGTTCAGCTGGTGAGTTTGTAACTTATAAACCATTTCAGATTGTGAACTATTAAAAAAATCATTTTTAATGAAAGGAAAAAGGTGCTTACAAATCTGAGGAGTTGTGTTGTTTTGGCCATTCCCGTAAGAGAGAGAGAAAAAGCTTGAACTTGCCGACCTTACAACCCACCAAAGTGTTTGTTTGAACCCCTCAAAATGCCTTTCTGCAGGCCTGGGTGTGATTTCGTCATTGAACTAACCAAAGTTTTATATCATTTGAAGTTACTGGTACCATCTATGTGAGAAGAAGTTATATTCCAGAGGGTGAGGGCCCCTGTCACAAACGCTTGTTCACCCAATGTCTTCCTTGTCATCCTTGTTGTTGGAAATTAACCCTCAGCTTCATCCCTCCCCCCTTCTAAACGAAAATTGGAAAAACAACAACCAAAAGCTGTTTTTTCCGACCTTAAGTCTAAGGTTTCAAAGTAATTAAAATGAAATTTGCAGTACTTGCTATCCAATCCAAAATATATTCTTTGGCATTAATTGGATGATGTCACGAATAATTTATGTGTAATTAATTGTGCAAATTAATGTTACCAAAAACATTCAGTAATTGCTAAAAATTTAGACATTGAACTTTGAGACGTTCTTTTTGTCGAATGTTTAATAATCGAACACATTTTCTTATTTTTGACAGTTTCTACAAAAATGTTTTGGACACAATGATGAAAAATACCTAAAATAAACTTACGCTACATAAAGTTAATTAGACTGAAGCGAAATCTCCCAAAGGAGGTGTCACAATCCTGTCTGCAGTCAGATTGTTCATTTGCATTCCACTAACAAATGTTGCTTATCTTTTTTCTTGCAGTCCCAACAGCTCTGCTTCAGTTTAGACAGTATCTCCAGTGTAAAGAGAATTGTGAGTATGAGCTAGAACTGCCGCTATGCTTTTAAATACAAACAGCAAAGATGTTACAAAAATGGCAAAATTTGCCACGGTATCAGGGTTTAGAAACTTTCTGAGAGCAAGCTAGCCCTGGGCTTGTGAGGTCACAGGTTTACTAGCCCGAAATACTCAACTACTAGCCCAATTCAATCACTGTAAAATGATTTCAAACATGTTAGCCAGCCCAGGGACCAAATTCCCTTAAAAGCTACCAGCCCGACCTTCAAAGTCGCCAGTCCCAGTGGTCAGGCTACAGGATTTCTACACCCCTGGGTGTTTGTTTACTTCTTACAGTACCTAGTTAGATTAAACCCAACTTCAGAAAGAAAGACAATGGAAGGTTTGGTTGGGTTAGGGTGGTAGATGTTGTCACCCAGCTATGTCAGCCTTCCTAACTTTTACGTATTCAAACACTAATTTCTTGTAAACGCATAAACAAACCTCGTTCAAATTCCAGTGAAAATTCGAATAAACTCTGTCACGCTCTTTTGACTTGCCGGTTTTGTTGGCTTAAATAATGAAATCGTTTTTTTGCTCTTTCGTTTTACAGTAAAAGCCCTCGTATAAGAACCTACATTTTTTCAAGTTAGGCTAAGCAGGTTCTTATATAGATGGTACTTAACTGTAAAGTTAGGCTACTTACGTTTTTAAACAGGTTCTCATTTTCAAAAGAAATATTGTGTAAGTGGGTGTGGTCAATTTTAGGCCTCTAGTTAGTGTTACGCTTTTGTATGAACTTCTAAAAATAAGAACCTGTTGCAAATTTAAGACTCAGACAGGTTTTTATGTAAAGGGGGTCTAATTTGGCAATCTTAGCCAACGGGTTCCTAAAATCTAGGTTCCTATATGCAGGTTTTTACTGTACTATATCTTTCTTTTTCAGCAGTTTTCTTTGATTTTTGTTACAAAACCGAGCTCAACTGCTATAGTTGGGATTAAGCCACATCAAACACATGCTTCATTAAATCGGGAAACTTTGTGTGCAATGATAATGGATGAAAATCGAATTACAGAGTAAAAGGAGCTTCAAAAATTTAGGAGTTGGAGATCGATTTATTTTGTAAACAATTAGATATTCTAAGATAGTTTTTGCATTTCATAGCAAGTTATTTCGTGAATATCTATAGATGGAGACCGAAGCTGAAGAGAAGTATTTTTAAGCTACTGCTACCATTCTTTTCGTTCCCATAGGTTCAGTCACATTATATGTCACCAGTGGTAGTTTTTCGGTATAGAGCCAAGCCAACCAGACTTCCAGTCAAACAATCCGGCCACAGTAGCGAGGGAACGAGTGATGGTGGTGATGATGACGATGATCAAGGTAAATGGATGAGTGACGATGTTATCTAGGGGTGCACTATTCCAAGCGGCTATAGGCCGTACGCTAAAACCTATGGCCATGGGATGATGTTAGGGTTTCCTTATCCAGGATTGCACTATGTTGTTGGACTATAGGGTGCGCCCAAACCAATGTCCATGAATACTGTAGGTGACATGTTTGTGTTACTAAAGTTGGCGACGAGTGTTACTGTTACTGAGCACTAATGGTGATGATGATTAGTATATAATGACCAGAAACAGGTGTAACTCAATTGTGGCTCAGTTCAAACAAGATCAGCGAAGAGTCACAGCTTGCTTCTTACTCATTTTCCCCTTGAACAGTTAGAACCTTGGACTTGCCTACAAAACTTCTGTTGTTTCTGCCTGTGACATCAAAGAATTTAGGTCTTCTGCCGTACTCTGCATCCCAGACATTAGAGTACCATACCATCTGCGACGACTTTAAACCTGCTGACTGCCCCCTAG
>JAOBRG010364016.1:0-12362 GCA_027574985.1 Umimayanthus nakama | reverse complement strand
TCTATCTATCTATCTATCTATCTATCTATCTATCTATCTATCTATCTATCTATCTATCTATCTATCTGTTTGTCTGTGTATGTATGAATGTGTGCGTATGTGTGTGTGTGTGTGTGCGTCGCACGCGCCAGAATGTCGCTATGCGTGTTAAGTCACACTTACGTACACAGAGAGCAATGAAAGTGTAGAAAGGAACTGAGCAGTGAAAACACAGAAACCATTCCAAGCAAAAATGATGGATCAGGAAAGACAGATTTTAAAGTTTTGAATTATGTTTCCGTTACGTTCTTGTTGTTCAAGAGCTTTATCTCACGTACAGCCGTAGAAAAAAAATACACCGCCTCCTGAAGACTTAATCTTTAAATCTTCTTAAGTTTTATCCACGAAAGCAGCGAGCTGACCTTTCTCAATGCATAAAGTGTAAATAGGGTCTCCAGACTATCTTGCCAACTAAGTGTCAATTCTTAGTATATTCTTGTAAAACTAGATCTGTAGTTCTATTTAGTCAGTGCCGAAGCTCTGACTACAGACCAACTGGTAGAAAGTTAAACATTTTCTGTTACTACATTTCCCCAAAGCAGAAAATGTTACGAAACAAACTTAGCAGCAAGAGTCAATAGTGTATCATCTCGCGCTAAAATAGGAACACCTCGCAGCGTGCCCACGAGCCAGTGGACGTAGTTTTGTATCAATATCTTTGATCAATATTTGAAGTGAGCACAGATAGTCGTGTGAAAAATCAGCGCAGAACAGGCTTTGTTTGCTGAGCTTTGTTTTGTGTTCCCAAATCCAGTTTGGCGCTTGTGCTTATTTAACGTTAAGTTCATTCAACATAATCGAAATTACGAAACTCCACGCCCCCGTCCTTAAGGCTGTCTTCTTTGTGTGCTTGTTCAAGATAATGAACACAACATATGATATTACTCGACAATGTCACGCAATTTGTTTCACACTTTCTGGTTGGATATTTTTCAAGTTGTTCATGAAGCTGTAAAAACTGTTATTCTAAGGGAGTGGGGGAGGGGGAAGTCAAATATAGGATCACAAGGAAAGGAAGATGTTTTGCATGTGAGCTATAGTTTTCACATCACTTTTCTGGTAACAGGTATTACCGTAAACATTGCGATAAAACTGTGGCACTATTAATTTTATTTTTCAAACCAGGAAAGAAACAGTTTATGGAACAAACTTTGAAGTAATAATATTTGAACAAGTGACTGGAAGGAGGCGGCTAAATGAACAAATCCAACAGATAATCTATTCCTTTGAAAAGCGTTTATGAATGTTTCTGCAAATTAATTAAAATATATATCACTATATTAGTACGGACGCATTTGACAACAGATTAAGTGCAGAGTAAAGCTGTTGCAAGCCAACTCAGCCCTCAGTTTACACACCTTAATATTTTATCACAAACTCATAAACTCAAATTTAACATCCTCTTGAGATTGTTTGATTGAGTCAACAAAACGTTCACCTGGTGCTTTTAAATTTAATAAATAAATTTTGTTCAAGACATTTCAATTTGACACAACGCAATAAAGTAGAGATTGGCTTCCATTCACATTCGTGCGTTTTCCATTTTCAATTATAAAATAGTTCAATTGACAAACATTTATCGGTGTGTGACACAACTCGCTTTGTTTCCCTGCATTGCTTAAAAATTAAATGTGAACATGTTACAGAAAGTGGAAGTAACGAGCCTCAAAGAATGATCGAATTTTTTTGTGTGTGAAACACGTTCTTCGAGTATTTTGTGTCTGATTTATATCGTTCGCAGATTCTTTTTCGCTCCCAAATCGATAGAATCATAAGATAACACACAAACAAAATATATATCAAAATGCTTATGTACTTGTTCAATGCTCTTCTGTATAACGGTTTTATGCTACGAAATATTAGAAATGTTCACTCTCTCGGAAAAACTCAGCGCGTGAGGGACTTTAATTTTTATACTACTCATGTCGCATGTTAAAGACATTCTAAACCTGCCTTTAAAATCCGTCTTTAATAATGTTTTTACGCACAGTACAGGTAAGGCGCAGAAATAGATGGACGAACGCAACTCATGTCTGAAGCACATACTACGCTTGTGCAAAAAACCCGGAATAGTCGGGACTAGAGGCTGCGTGGGGCCTGAGTATCAGAGTGTTTAAGTGACCAATGAAGACTGTTCTTGGTCAGTGAGTCAAGAGTAACAGTATTGCTGTTACCACTACAAGTGAAAACAATTCCCAACAGCAAAGCTCCCATCTCTCTCCCTTTCGCTCTCTCTATTTTTCTCTCTCAATGATTTTTTATGAGCGACAAATTAAACGGGCAAGGTAGACACCAATTCAATTCAGAAAATCAACGATAGCGAGTTGAATGTCAACAAATGCACAGAAATTGGAGTATATGAGACGTGCAGCGCAGTTTCCTTAGATTTTTAAGGTTATTTTTTAAAATCATGTAAAATGTAATTAAATTCCCATTTGATTTCAATATGACAACATCTCGAGATTCTAGATTGTAATGTTGAGATATGAATGAATGTTTTTGGGGCTCCAAGGTACACTTATTTATACGTTACTGCGGCACTCCACCGGCAGAACTTTTAAGAACGGCTCCGGTAGCGGCCGCTTGCGACTTATCCCGCTACTTGGAACGCTTATGGATTTCTCTTATTTCAAGAAGTTTTCAAGAGGTCCTTATAATCGGAATTTCCGTATAAAATAGCAAGATAACGTTAATATAATCGTTGGCCAATCATCTCCATTGATTTGCAATTTCACTGTTTGAAGTGCAACGGAAAAAGATTTGCTTTGAGTATCAAAATGTTGACCTCACTTTACTGAACACCGCGTACGTGTTCCGCGGCTTCTGTTATATTACCGTTAGCCGCCCGGCGGCCGCGCGACGCTCACACCGGCAAAGCAAAAAATCTAGACTATCTAGAACTTGAGAAAATGTGCGAAATATGAAGAACAGAACAGAAGACAGGTCATTGTGAAGACCAAACTAGTCGAATGTAATAGAACTCTACGGGATCTAAAAGCCTCAAGTAATGAACGCAACTGTTAAGAGAGCTTGAAAGCCCTGACTATTGCAGAGCTCTTCAAGTGTGTTTTGTGCAAATAGCAGACGAACGCAAAAGATTTCGGTACATAAGTGCTGCCTAAATTGAGTAGCAGGAGATAGGGCACTTAAGAATTTGAGCGGTTTTTTTTGCCAATTAGCTACTTTCAACTGGGATCAGTCAGGCGTCGGTTAGTCAAACATATCAGTATAGCTATAGTCAGGGTATGCAGGTATATCTCATTCGTTTTGTACAGTTTCGATGTAATCGCCGCCTTTTACTTCCTTTCTCAGGCTCACGGAAGCAATGTTCTCGAGAGTTCGCTAGATCAGCTCACGATCGCGTAGTTCACTCAAACGTTTCATGATAATCGGTCTGATCATTTGCTCAAAAAATGAAGTGTTGGAAACCACTTAGTACGTACCGCCACTTCTATAATACAAATTTGAGTTCTACTTTAAATTACATATGAATGACTAGTATTTTTGCGAGCTCTCAGAACCAAAACGCTCTACAACATTGTTCACACTTCACATAAATTGTATACATTTTTTGAACAGTCACGTAGCATGAACTATGTGCGTCCTTCCCCTCTCATGATTCCGATGTTCCGCTCTATTCCCTTGATATCGGTCGGTAGTAATGGTCAACTTGAAACTTCACAGGCACGTGTCATGCGGGAGATAAAAATGCTTTGCGGTTCTTCAAGACGGATTTCACACCATCTCATTCTGTTATACATATCATGAATACTTTATGCAGTACACTTGTGTTGCCTGGATAGGGTCATGAAACTCTCCAGAATTCTTTTAATAATTTGAAATCTTGCAGAAATAAAAGCAGACTTTTAATCCAATTTACGCAAGTGGCTCGACCCTTCCCAAACACAGCACACTTTAAGCACATCAGTTGGTCTTACACACTTTTACAGTTTCAGTACAGATTCTTATGGATACCCTTATCGCAAAGTCTACTACAGGTAGATACCTGCATCTCTATGTAACTGGAGGGGTGGGGAGGGAGGGGGACCACTCCTGGGAAGGATAGGGTTGAGGTTACAGAAAGGACAGATGAGTTGGTGAAGTGGGCTAGAGAGAAAAGCCTGATCAGCAGTTTAGACGATTTTGAGTTGAAGAGATTTTAACAACTTGACTCTCAGATTCAGAAAGTAACGCACAAAATTTAATGTAAATAAAGATTTTAACTGTTGTTAGATAGTAAAAAAAATAGTTAAAAAAGGCATGTTTACTGACATACAGATAAAGAGATAAATACGTACATTCATTCACATATACATAAATACGCAAATACATACATACATACATACATACATACCTATAAATATACATACATACATACATTCATACATACATACATGCATAGACAGTAGATAGATAAACTAGTATGCAATCAAGGTGTATTAGCAGTTTACCAAACAAGGTCCTAAGTTTACGGACTATTGTTACAACCACCAAAAATATCATGAATATCATTAACCTTCAGCCAATTGTTTTGAGGTGCCAACGGTGATTTTATCTGTTTTAGGTTATTTGGAAGCGAATGCAAAACCTTTGCCACTTAGTAAACAGAACCTTTTGTTTGTAGTAATCGTTTATAATCTTTAGGAAGAGTATAGTTTGTTGTGCGATTTTGACTCAAGTCTATCGAAAACATATCTTTTAAATACCTAGACAAAAGATCTTTTATTATTTGACTGCACCATAAATACTATTTGTTTAAGTTTTCAAGATAAAACCATTTCATTCAGCAGAGCAGTATTCAAATTTTGGCTTATGCAATGGTGGCTTTGTTAATAATGGCAATGAAGATTTCATACCTTAATAAACTCTTGTTTTTCTTAAGCATAGCTAAACAGGCGACCACTTTCCTTCGGTTATGCTCTACAGCTCAGTAATGTGGAATACTGACACGTTAAATCTTTGCCAATTTAAGGCTTCAGTCTTACCAACCAATTAACAAAAGATACCACTTTTGCGGAGTAAGTTTATCCTCAAATGTTTAGTCAATTCTTTGTCTAAAACCATTTGAAATGTTTTCGATCACATATACTACAATCAATACAGGAACTCAGTTGTATAAACCAAGATTACAAGTTCAGCAACTAAAACGATCTGTTGGTATTATACACTAGTCACTACACACTTCCATTGCTTAATTAACAAGCTGTACAACTTCAATATACTGAAATGTACGTTAGAGTAATTGTAATTTTTGACCTATAAGCCATTTAAATTAAAAATGAAAATAAAAACTTTTTATGCAAAAACTGTGAATTATAGGCCCCAATTCATCTCGTGCTCTAAGTAGAGTAGGTTGTTAGTAGTGGAGAAAGCCAAGTTTGCGTTGTCGAGATATATTTTGCCTGTCTGTGCGGATGGACTCAATACAGCATCTTGAGGCACGCCACAAGTCAAAGACTGTTCACCTGGCAAAGCGCAGAACTTTGACAAAACATGTTTGATTTCTCCCGGACGGAATAGGACGTAGTCCATTTTGAAGCAGAGGTTATCCAAGCTTATAAATACGTTTTACGAATCGGTTTCTCTATAGTTCCTTGCACAACCGACGTAGAATTCAGCTAGTACGCAAAAGTCTTGTAGTGATAAAAGATTGTGCCGGTAATTCATAGGTCTTTTAAAAGTGGTAGGCCTGTGCTTCGTTAAAATAATCTTGACTTACCTCAAATGTGTGATTTACTTAAGCTAATCGTTATGATATTTCTCCAACGTATCATTCCTAATAACTGAACAAGATGAAGAATATCAGTGAACGTCAGTCTTAATTTACATTATTTATCTGACTCTTAATTTGCTCAATATCAACAAATATTGGCAATATAGTTTAATATCAGGTCAGTGTCAGCCAATGACCGAATATAACAAAGTTAAGGCGCAGGAAACAGAGGATTTGGTAAAACTTAAAATAAATTTTCCTGGTAGATCAGTTGTGCAGAGCATGTTGGGACGCGGTCGGACAAGCGTGATATCCGTTCATTACGCCTAAATTGTTGATTCGCCGAAGCGGTTTTGCCTCCAACCACAAGTCAAGTATGCACATGAACCAAATACAACGTCTCAGTGTATGGCGAAAACTAACGCTCAGGCACGGGTTGCACGAAGAGTGGATAACTTTATCCAGCGGATAAATCTCTATCCAGTGGATAAAAGTTGTGTGTTTTTAATTTTAATTGGTCAACAAGTAAATTCTATCCACTGCATGGATAGGGATTTATCCGATGGATAAAGTTATCCACACTTCGTACAACCGTGCCCCATAACTATAAATGTTAACAACACCTAGCATATTTTTATCATATGGCTTTTATGATATAAATTATTTTGGTTTTCAACAGTTACTGTTTTTGGCAAACATAATCGCTGCTCTCGTCGCCTAGTCAGAGATGGGGGAACCGGAAGCAAAACATCTACCTTTTCTACCCCCCTCCCCAAACATCCCCCACCCCACCTTTGCCCTCTCCAGTCTGTCCTTAACTGATCCAACAATACCTGACTATGCCTTAAAACTATACCAATTTAACTAACTTGGTCCAATTTTGCCAAAGTTTTGCTGGAAAATGGACCAATGCCTAGAAACAACAGGTCAGTAAAGGTCTGCAAAAAAGTACTAAAACGTTGCTGTTAAACTGATTCTCCACAAGATAGAAGAGAATAAATTCGGTTTCGCGGGTTGGGGACGAAATGATATTTGGTTAGGAGCACTGAAATAGAAATCCGAGTTTGATTTAAGGGAAGAAGAGTAAGTGGGACGACTGACATGAGTTTCGGCGTTGGCGAAACAACTATTGGTTGGGTGAAACAACCGAACGCTATAGGCGAAACGGCAACTAGCTGGGGACAAAGCTGATTCTACGGCAAACAAATTGTTGTTTGGGGGCGACGTAAGGTCTGGAGTGAATCGACTTGCGAACGGCTCAACTCATAAATATTTCATTCTTGCTTTGCCGTTCGAAACAGAAGCGACTTACAACTACTTGCGTGACAATAAACAGCAAAATAGAATAAGTACTACACATAGAAGATTACTACAACAATACATATTCATCCGGTCTATAAATAGTACAACGATTGGGTACAGAGAAAAAACAGAAAAGCAAATAGCGCGAGGTTACGGAAAGATTAACAATTGGGGAAAATGGTTTCAGTCAAAGGTTCGTGGTTTGGCACTTTTCAGTGATAGTAGGTAGTTAAGTATCACTGTTTTAAGAGAGCTGGGGCTGTCTTGCAATCTCAGTATACGTAAAGAGCTCATCTTCAGAAAGGAAAACAACAGCGCTCAATAAAAGCCTATTAAAGTATTCCTCAATGTAGTAATCTGGTTTTGCTAGGTGTGACTCTCCAAAGCATGTAAGACTAAAACTAAACAGATCAAACAAATGTTTACATACTTAACAAAGGAGCACTACTCTCAAAACGAAATAGATTATCCTTTTATATCCCTGGTGTTACCAAATCATCTTACCTATGGTCTACCTGTTTATGGGGCCTCTGAACCAGATCTCGCTAGTATCCAGAATTTTTTAGACAGATGTTGTAAGCGCCGGTTCGTTTCTTATCCTATCCTAATTAACAACCTCTTAAATAAACAAAACTCTAAGATATTAAAGAAAACTCTCTCTGTGGATAGTCACCCAATCTGCCCGTACATCCCTCCGACTGTTCATAGCACCTCAGAGAGAATTCCGTATAGAACTATTTTTAAACATAATTTTGTATAGGATAGTTTTTGTCGTATATTTTTTTCGTAGTTTAGATGATATACTATATCATGTAATTATTTCCCATGTAACATATGATATGTTATTTTATCTTGTGAAGAATTAAGACCATTATTATTATTATTATTATTGTTATTATTTTATTGTTTCAGCATGGTCAGCTATTTTTAAGAAAAATCATGACCAATCTCTTGATGGCAGTAAGAAATTGCAGGACAGACAAAGACAGTGACAATCTGGAAGTGAAACAAGGTCAAGAAAACGGTAATTTGAGGATGCAGTACGTTGATTGAACTCGGCAGGACATGCAGTTTCGTTTGCTAATAAAGACTTAACAGTTAACGACCGAACATTACAACTGCTGATTTTTGTCTCAAAAAAAGATCATACTGTTTTTAAATCATAGTTCACAGTCACCTGTTGTTTAGAATGCCTGTAGTATTCGGCTTCTTTTATAATTTTGGTTGGTGGACTGACATTGAAATCAACCAACCAAGATGTAAACCTGTTAAAGTCTGGTAAAGTTATGTAAGTAGTAAGCAGAATTTGGGCAGTTTAGAAAATTGGTTAGAGAAGAATAGCAGCTGTCAATCTTAGCCACTCTCCAAATATGGAAAATTACAAAAAATTGAGTTGTTCTGTTCGCAGTAATGAATAACATATTTCTGATGGGCTTTTCACAACAAGCATGTTTACTACGGATTTACAGCCTTCAGTCGAAAACAATAACGTATATAAGATAGTTTGGGAAAACGTATTTTTCATTAGTTTTTCAGAAATGATTTCAGTTATACAGCTGTTTCGCTTTAAAAAATTTTTGTGACAGTACTTAGTATGAGAACAGCGGTTGCCAAAATACCCAACTTAGGAACTTTAGAAAAACATTTTTTGGTCGGGTTTTGGAATTTCCTAAAACAGTTTCGCAGAATAAAGTTCACGTATGTTATAAATGAAGAATTTATTAAGTTTTTTTTAAAACAACCCTTTTCAATAGCCTGTGCTAATACCTTAACACAGAGTAACCCATACTGATGACCAGTTATGATTTATAAAATAGCTTTATGCATATATGGCAAGTGAGTGTATTAGTCTTAGCTTCTCTCATTGATTAAAAGGTACTTTTGTTTAAATTTATCCATTGAACAATCTCAAACTGATGCATTCTCTGCGGAGCACGGCAATTTTCTGAGAATTAGTTCAGGTTAAGTTTTATTGAAACCATTACCACAAACTGAAGAACTTTAAGCCGTAAACACGGTTGATTAGGAATTTGAGAAAAAGCAGACATTATAAACACTGAACAATGTTTCTTGGTTTTGATTAAGGACGGTGCCTGTTCTGTAAATGGAAAGAGAGCCGAGATTTTCCTTAAGGAGGCTATATGCAGTTCTATCTTGTCTTTATTTTGTCTGGGACACCAATCCACGGATTCACAATTATCTGAGAGAATACTTTTCTGAAGCCGGTTGACCCTCGCAGAATCAAGCTCTGCCTGGGAAACAGTTAAGGAAAAGCACAGAGGGTCAATTCAGATTGTGCAAAGCCTACATATACTTGGGCGATTTATCCAAAATGCCGCTTTTTTCATAGGCCAAATACAGGACAAACTTTTGAGCCATTGTACAACACTATCGAATACTCCCTTCCCCACCCCCCTTCCTCTCCCTTGCCAAATTCCCAGTAAAAGACCACAGCCTGACACCCAAAGAGTAATCACGTCGAGTCTTAAGAGCAAGTTTAGATGAACTTCCTTTAAAAGGTTGCAAAGGGTTCACGCAAATGTTCGTGCAGAAGAAGCAAAGTCATTTTCTAGTCCTAATTTACCAACTGTCACAAAACAAACCCATCAAATGCTGTTGAGCTGTTTCTAAGTCCTGTGAAGAAAAAACAAAGAAGGAGAAAAGGTCCTGCATGTGATGGCGTCAATGTCAAGTTTCTCTGCTTAATAAGTGTAAAAATTTACGGGTACGGAAATAAGCGAGACAAATTACATTATACTGTGGTCGGAAGCAAGTTACCTTCATGTTATAATCTGTGTTATATAAGTCGATCCATGTATACTGGAAAACTAACAGGAATTTCTATGGTTCTTATCAATAATCTCATAAACATTAATTTTCTCCAGTTTGTCTCAACTGATTGGTGTGTTCCATTTATAAATTCCAGTGTGTTTATACAAGAGGATATGACTTATGACGTATTCAAGGTATTGCATGCTTAACACAACCACAAGCCATATGGGTATTATCGGTTGTCGAGTCTGACCACCAAGAAAGAGGGCTCGTATAGTTATGGGCGTGTTAATCAAGACAGAAAACGTTTTTTATGCCAGAACACAAACTTTTCAATCTCATGATATAGATTTGTAATTTGTTTAAAGAAAAATTAAATGGACGGGCTTTTTACTTAGTTGAAACTAATCAACTGACTAAGTGTGACTCCATGTATAAAGACACTAATTATAAGTTTCCTTCAGCTTTGCGGTGCTTCATACGTGCTGCTGGAAAAGTGGATTAACTTATGTTAAAGTAGAACACTTATACTGCACGAACCACAGCGGCACGAGGAGCTTAGACTGGCAAGGCCAGTCTGCGCTACCAGGGGTCATAGACTCTGGCCAACTGAGTAGAATAAGGAGGTTAAATCAGATCGCCATTAATAAAAACGCCTGTGCATGTCTGCATGCATGTAAGTGAGCCAGAACAAACGTAGAATTTCCTAAGTCTCATTCCAATAGGAATTAGAAACTTCAAAACTTCCTACTTACGGGGATTGAAACAACTCTAAACCTGCCATTAACTTTGATGGGCTGATAACAAGACCGAGTGGTGTCACGAAAGGTACCGTAGTTTAATGGTCTAAGTCTTTTTCTTTTAGGAGATCCGTCAAGGCATAAATATGGACGCATTCCGTAAGAATTCTACTATCCGTGACTTTTGTTTCTACTGAGATGACGTGCGCAAGCGGTTGTCAAAATTTGTATGTTCTGCCTCCAAGGCAAAGTGCCAGCACTTAAAAACACGACAAGCAGTTCTCATATCCTGGCGCAGTTTTCCCCTTTCAGATAAACATGCTTGTTTAAATGTATTCAATGCATGGAGAGATATGAAACCGGCCAGTGACGCCTTGAGTTTCTCAACCAAGGAATGTATGACGTTTAAAATAAAAAGGATCAACAGGTATATTTGGAAACCCATCCAGGACAAGAAAATGTGCACTTCCTGGGCGTCCACCAATGCAGTTTTAGAATGAGAAAATGACCTCGCAGTACTTGAAAGCAATTTGACACCCTATTATCATAGTTGGAACATTTTACCTTGATTTTGTTCAAAATATCTTTGTTTGGTAATACAAGCGCGACTGCCATTAGTGTACGCTGAATCACTAGTACTACACTAGATCATAGTATCATAAACCACTTCTCAAACATGAGTAAGTTCAACATGTTTACGAGTGTGCAAAAAGCACGTTTACTTTTCCAAAGCTACAATGCTTCGTAGGAGACAGGAAACCAAAGTTAATTTTGCTGTATCACTTTGTTTCTCAGTGTATTTACTTACTGGGAAAAGAAAGTTAAAAAACATATTTTTAAAAAACATTATACACTTCTCTCATTATTTAAATCAACTACTCTAATACGCGTAAACACCCCAGACCACCTCCCAAGACTAACTTCCCGAATCAAACCCAAAGGACAACTCCCACAACCAGCTTCCCAGAACAACTCCCAAAGACAAGTGACCGGACCAATTCCCCAGAACAACTCCCATGATCAACTCCAAAGAACAACTTCGCAGACAAATTCCCCAGAACACCTCCCAGACCAACTCCACACACAAACTCCCAAAACCAGCTCCCCATACTAACTCCCCAAACCAACTTTCAAGAACAACTCCCCGGACCTATTTCCAGGACCAGCTTCCCCGACCAGATCCCCAGATCAATTTCCAAGATAAACTCCCCGAACCAAATCCGCCAGACTAGCTAACAATACCAGCTCCCATGACAAACTCTCCAGAACGACTCCCCATACCGACTCCCTAGACCAACTCCCCAGACCAACTCCCAGACCAATTCCACTGACAAATCCCCAAAACCAGCTCCTCATACCAACTCTCCAGACTAACTTTCAAGAACAACTCTCCGGACCAATTTCCCGGATCTACTACCCGGACCTGCTCCCAAGACCAGCTTCCCAAACCAACTCCCCAAACCAATTCCCCAGACCAATTCCCAAAAATAACTCCCCAAACTAACTCCCCAGAGAAACCCCAAAACCAGCTCCTTAGACCAACTTTCAAGAACAACTCTCCAGCTCCCCCGACGAGCTTCCCCGATCAGATCGCCAGATCAACTTCCCAGACCAACTCCCAAGGACGTCCAGACAAGCCCCAGACAAACTCCCCAAACCACCTCTTTAGACCAACATTCCAGACAGACACCCCAAACAAACTCCCCAAACCAGCTCTGTTGACCAACATTCTAGACCGACACCCCAAACAAACTCCCCAAACCAGCTCTGTTGACCAACATTCCAGACCGACACCC